>PQWD01000950.1:0-10414 GCA_019425675.1 Leucinodes orbonalis
GATAGAGTGCAACAGTCCACACCAATGAGCCACCGAAGCTCTTATTTGTGACATAAAGCTTTCAATTCCCTGTCTCCAAAACTATCACTGTCTGTGTCACCGTTCAGCCCGTACTATTCTAAAATCACGGACGAAATATTATGTGATTATCGCATCATTAATTATTATTATCAAGCCGAGTCTGGACCGTTACGGAAACCCTCTAAGTACCCCTTTAGCTAAGTAATTTATCCCCGTATTGGCGTATCAGACAATACTCCTGAGATACTGCTAATAACTTGTGACGTCAGCGATGTGCAGTTAATTCTGGAAGGTTCACGGGCCGCGGAGGGACGAGATATATTGGCTCGTTGGGACTTGTTTATCTTCAGATGTTATTAGTACTGTTGCGTGCGCTCGCCGATGGGTTGAGTGAAATCTTTGATCAATTGGGTATACTATGTGAAATGAAAAGTGTTTATTCAGTTTAGGTCCTTACAGAACACTTATGTCAAATGAAGCTACCACTGGTTCGGACGGTAGTTCTCAACTGAGAAGAATCCAGCAAGAAACTTAAGTCATAAGTTATAAAGCAAATTATATTCACAATTTTTATGTTATTAGTAAAAATATAATTATATAAATATTATGTACTAAAACTATTATTATAATAAAGCATGTATTAACGTGATTGGATAATGTACATTTATGTGACTTTTTCTAGGGTTCCGCCCTTGGTGTAATAGACTACGTCTAAACCGTAACACCACATCTATGATATTCTGTATATACAAAGGTAGATACGCCACCCGTGCTTCAAAAAGGAACCGCCAAAGAGCAAACAGTTGTAGGCTCTTTTTTAAGGTAAATGTACGTACGCTCATTCGAAATATGTGTATGGGTGCTGTCGCTGCATTCGGAACACATTTTTCGGTTGTTTTGAGGGGAGCAAATCAAGAATCTTTACTTTTTACATCATTGCACCTTTTGGTTGATATAAGTTAGTTCAAATAAAGAGCCCGCTAATTACAAATGCAAATTTTCATTAACTAACGTCAGCGTCCATCTTCATAACCCATCGTATGCACGAGCTGCATGCCCAACTATGTATCTACATCTTAACTCCGCCTTTCTACAACAGGCTTAAGACGCTGAGCGTCCCCCCTTCGCAGGGTTGTGAGAAATCCTAAATAATCGTGTTTTATCATAAAAGAATAAAAAAATACACTTTCACAGCAGAGTATTCATTCATCACGTAGCTTGCTACATGACATAGTAGTGTGCTTATGCTTTTAATTTTGTACTCTAAACGGGTACAACAACGACGCGTTAAGATCAAAATTTTAATGAACAAATTTTATGACATAAATATAACAATAGGGCAACAGTTTTTGATTGATATTTCTTTGTGATGGTGATGATCTAGTAAATTTATTGTTTATCTTAAGATTTCAATTATAAAATAGTGGCAACCCTGCCCCCACCCCCTTCGAGGCGGGCGTGTACGCCCACGGCCGAGTGTTCATTAGCTCATCATGTTAAGCCGATACGGGTTTTGTTAACTTGTACCCCCGATCGGTCAGCATCTTAGGTACTCCAAATCGGCCGTGTTGGTTTTGTTATAGGTTTTGACTACGCATGCAACGAACATAGGACAGAACACGATTAAATCAATGTGATTTCAGATACGTGTACAATGCACTTATGAAATATGACGATGATTGGATTTCTCTCTCTCTTCAACATATCGCAGTTCGCTGATGGACATGTGTTCCCCATTTTGATGATTGGATAGTAAATAAATATTCACACAGCGCCTTTTGAAGCGAAGAGCTTGTACTATGGTGACTAAAAAACGGAAAAACATACTGATAAACTTCTTTTGCATCTTGGCCAATACAAACAGAAATGGCCATTCACAAAAAATGATTGTAAGGACTTTTGTAGTGTTCGCGGATTAAACCCAAGACCCTTGGAATAATAGCCGACTTCTCAACCATCATAACACGTGTTTTTTTTTATAATTAAAAGAAAATCATTAGGGGAGGCCTTCGTGCAGCAGTGAACGTTTTAGGCTGTAAAGATGATGATTTGATATCATTAATTCTACTGTAATTTCCAATCCGTTCACATTCATTTCATGCTGTATGAGGTTTATCTATTGACAGGCGAGATTCCTAATTCACTTTTAGTCTTATATAATACTTTAGTAACTAAAAAATACAAGATAGCACTTGTACTTTATGATTACTATGAATAAAGTATAATATTAGAACTTTTATATTTCATAGTTTACTAAAATCATCCCATTTGCACAGATTTCCCAATACAGGAGATGGGGCAAGCCGCGTTTAAAGTGCGACAACTGTAAGCTCAACGAGCATACACTGGCTACCAGTTTACGCTCTGTGAGACGATTCAAGACGCACGAATATTAGAAGAAATTACCGTTTTTTTTTCCAATATGCCATCCTGTGCAATTGTAACATGCCATCATAGCAATGAATCAGTAAATTTATCAAGAAATATAATAACTTTTCACAGGTAAGAACCGAAAAGAAATTGCGACACTGGGACTGCCTATAAACTTGACGGCTTGTCCAGTCTAATGTATATTCTGATGTCTGTGCCCATTTGTCAACCCATCTGGTGTAATTGTTGAGACGTCTGCTATTAAACCAAGGGTTCCGGGTTCGATACCCAGGCAGTACAAGCATTTGTGTGCATGAACATGTCTGTTTGTATTGTTCTGGGTGTTTTCTAATGTATTACTGGCTAATGCTTATTTTGGGACTAGATGGCGCTGTGTAGATGTCAGGAGTATTTATTTATCTTTTTTTTGCTTTGATGAGCCATTACTAAATAAATAGAAGTTAAATGAATTGTAAATGCTGTAAATTTTGAAATAGGTATTAATTTGCAATTAGTTTTGCTGATAACAAGCGAGTCTAGCGAAATTTTAATTGAATGAATATAATTCTATGATAATTTACTTTTTTAAAAATCTCACTAAACTAAGAGCAGACACGCTCGGGTGATGAGTCCTACATAAAAAGGCAACACTCAACGTTCACCGAACACAGGCAGCATTCAAATTACAATTTATTTAAAGCGAACACTTTTCATCAAGTGCGCTAGAATCGCGCTCAGTTCGCCGCGTTGCACTTGCAAATCCAAAATGGCGTCATGTAAAACGTACATCGCGACAGAATACTTGAGACTCGTTCTTTTCCCGCCT
Organism: Leucinodes orbonalis; assembly: GCA_019425675.1. Lineage (NCBI taxonomy): Eukaryota > Metazoa > Arthropoda > Insecta > Lepidoptera > Crambidae > Leucinodes > Leucinodes orbonalis. The sequence goes on from PQWD01000950.1 coordinate 3,218, forward strand.
CCGAGTGTCGTTGCCGGCATTAAATCTTAATAAAACCCGTCATGCATCACGATGAAGCCCTTTGATTTCTCACTCGGCAAACCGCGTCTCCTCATATCAAAGAAAATCACAACTCTTTTCATTGCGCGCCGATAGAATGTTCACAAAGACCACCTTAATTGATCCCCCTCATTTCTCCCCACTACTTTTGAAATGGCGACGAGGTTGAGCATTGTCCCACGGTGCGGGTTCTGTATGTATTTTGAATATAGTTTTTTTATTAGGTATTGAATTAAAGCGTCGGTGGATCATTGGTGTGCACTGTTGCCTTCCAATCCGGATGGTGCAAGTTCAAATCCAATACATACCAATGTCTCTTCGAAATTACGAAATTACATGTACGTTTATCCGACGTTCTTAAGGTGAAAGAAAACATCGCGAGGAACCTGCGCATTCTTCGAAGAGATTCAAATGTTGTGCGTGAAGTCTGCCAACCCGCACTGGGCCCGCGCGGACGACTGAGGCCTATAAATCTTTTATAGGTAGGCTCGTGCCCCTCGGTGGGTACATATAATGAGCTGATGATGATGATTTAAGATACTATAAGATTAGTGTATAAGTGGACGTTCTACTTGTAATGACATCGTACCCCGTTTCAGGATTTTTAAGTTAGTTTATTATATCGTTACATAGCATAATACTCTGTTGTTAATCTAATAATACACATAAACACACGTGTACATAAACTAATATTAATTTACTGTTTAATGAACGGTAATCAAAATGGTTATCTCGAGTTTCTCCGTGCTTCGGAAGGCAAATGGCTTAACCATTTGGTCACGTCTACTATCTAAGTCCCTACGTAGTGGGTTACGGCTAAATCATACTATTGATATATTGTATGGGAGACATGTGACCATGAGATTGTATTTGCTGATAAATTGATTCATTGTACTTATCTACCGAAAACCTAGGTGAGTAAACGTAGGAAAAAACTGCATGTGCGCCTGTAGTAGTATAAAAACAAATATAAATATATAAATATCCACTGACATTCACACAGCGCCATCTAGCCCCAAGTTAAGCGTGAAGCCTGTATTATGGGTACTAAACAACAGATAAACATACTTATATACATATTTTTTTTGTAAATACATACATATTATACATAGAAAACACCCAGACCATTACAAACAGACATGTTCATGCACACAAATGTTTGTACTGCCCGGGGATCGAACCCGGAACCCTTGGTGTTGCAGTCGACCTCTCAACCGCAACACCAAATGGGTCGTCATAATAATATAAAGGGGAAAATAGTAATATTAACTATTGGATTATTCAAATATGGTATTTCACAAAACTCATACAATATCTTTTGTTACTAAGTAATTGATCCACGACTAGGGCTCCACGATGTTGATTTTAAGTGAAATAACATTCTAGAAATTACAGACTAGTTTCGTGACCGGTGAACCCTAAACGCCGTGCGAAAGGGAGCCGAGCAATGCAATCCCGGGGACCTCAATAGAGTGGACAGTGTACCTTCAATTTACTAATACAAATACATACGTTGGCCCCTGGCGCGCCACGGGCGACGCTCGCAAAGAGCCCCATTGTGCTCAGCCCCGAATCGCGGTCTCGATTATTGGAAAGAAAACACACTCATCTATATTTTAAATAATGATCAAGGCAAAGGGGGACAATTGGGCGCCGTGATGGATTGTGCCAGTACACCGCCAATGGCCTTTGTGACGCTGTCACCTTTGTGAATTTTCGATAAGGAATAATTGGTGTACACGATGTCCGTGAGTTTTTGCTTGGAGCTCATTATTGGGGGTTGACAAATTGGTGGACATTTGTCTTGTGATTGGGACGAGGATGTTTGGAAGATGCGTTTTATCGATGAATAATTATGTTGATGTGAAATGTCGCTAATGGTAATTTTGATTTGTCATGTTCCGTATTTAGCACGGAGAGGTTGAAGAACTTATATTGGTAGTGTTTGCCAGGGTGTCAGTCTCTTTGCCAAGGAATTGCAAAGTGGAATATTTTTTCAAGCATATGTAACAGTTCGTGACGTTAACATCGAATCCATTATTCTTAAAGAAGGAATTAAAAATTTCTGCAGCCATGTTTTGTTTGTTAATTCGCTTTATGAAACGGTTTCAACGCAAAAGGAAAAACTTCTTTAAAAACGATCAGTTAAAACAACTAAAGTACAACGCAATCCCAGCTTCGATGGCTCATTAGCGCCCATCGAAGCAACAAAACATTTCTCGCGTAAAAAGGTGTTCGCAGTCGGCTAATGACCCCCACCATACATCATTCACCGGCAGCTCGCAAACAAACCAGTTTCGCGAAGGGACCGGTTGATAGTAGTGGGTTCGTTACAGCGCGACCTCGAGTGTTCCCATTGTGACTGGAGCACGGCGGGCTGTTGTGTCCGAGATCTGGATAATTGCCCCTGCTGGCAATGGCTGCAGTTCTTCAAGCTGGATGAGACAGACTCTTGACTTAACAGAGAAAAAAAACTATCAATGATCTTACGAAAACGTTACTGTCTCATATTTCGCATGAAAAGACTTACGACGTAAAGCAGATAAAAGTTCGTTCCATCTACTATGATCCTGACGTAAATCTTCAATAATACCCGCATTTTTGTTATGTTTTTTCTTGTTCTTTTCATTATTACATTGAAATAACGTTAAGAACAACTTTGAAGTACATGTAATTTAAAATGCAAGCCGAGTCTAAGTAAGCTATTTAATAACTTAATGACGTAGACAATAAGACTGAGCTGCAATTAGATCTGTTCTAACATCGTAGTTTCTTAAATATCTTAACGAAGATTTATTGAAATAAGCTTTTATTTTAATTCAAAATCAAAAACCTACTGCGGTAGTCGGATAAAAATAACTACATTCACAAACTTATTTGTTACTCTAACAACAAAAATATAGTATTTTAATGTAAAAATAAAAAAGTAATTTTGAGAAATTTAATCCAAGGATAATGAAATCTACATGACTGGAAGTGATTGTCTTGACATCTGCGGACGTGTGAAAATTTAAACCTTTTATTGTGAATCGGACGTTCTCAAATGTAACTCGTATAGAGATACTTATTCTATACACTCGCATTTTCCTGTTTCACTAAAGACGTTTCTTCAAACATAAACAAAAAAATTTGTATCCGATGTTTCAATAAAGTGTCGACATAAAACCAGTTTACGCTAGCAAATACCTGAAGTTCTCGCTATCATTCTGGCATCCCATAACCCCATCCAACGTCTGCTGTTGTAATAAACTGCGACCGATGTCACACCGTGTTTATAATAGATTTAATAGCGTCCCACATTTGCTTATTGTTCGCGAAGACGCTCCACGTCGACCCCCGTACAGGTAATGATGTAATTTATTGGCACTAAACTGAAAAGCCGAGATGTTAGGACAAAGAGTCTAATAGTCTTGCGGTGGATGCCGGCCGGATAGTAATGGGTAATAATTTGATAGTTGGATAGTTTCGAGATCGTTGGATGATAGATAATGCGTAGTCCCTCTTTAAGCTGTCGTTAACATAATCGTGCTTTAGAATTAGCAATTTTGCTCTGGAGTGTATTGAGTATGCCACTGTTAGTATAATAAGTTCGTTTGTGATTTTATGATATAGTTCAATATTTTAAAAATATATTTATAAATCAATTCTACAGTATTTAAAATTTGATAACAGATAAAAAATCAGCGGTTGTATTAAAAACGTAGAACCTAATAATAAAAATACATAATTTCGCCCTGTTTATAAGTGTTCGCAATTCCAAAATGCAGACTTAATAGATCTTGAGTCTTAATAAAATCAAAGTGTAACACAGAGGCAAGGGTGGGAGTGACGTCTACAAGTGCCCACCATCTTGAAGTCAACAATGGGCCCACGACTTGGTCTTTGCGTTGCACCGTTATTAAAATCTCGTGAAACAATCGACTCGAAAGCGCACTTCCGCAGACTATGTGCAGACATTGAGGACTGTGTTTCGTCGCTAATAACTCCAATGCTGGTTGTCGTGAACGTTTGTCAGCATCTATTTACCCTTTGCTTAATTATTTTATCGTTGTTATTTGTTATAACAGAGAGTTTAGTTGAAGTTATCCTAGTAACGTACCTTGTGGTAAATTAGTGAACAAAGAAAAAAGCCATTTTGATTAGTTATATTTTCTGGGTACTGAATTAATTTGTTAATCTTCGGAAATATTGATGTCCAAATTTTTCAAATAACGTGAATATTTTAAATGTGAACTCGCAGTCAATGCATGAAATTAATACTGAGACCATACCGATGAAGGCTCCGAACGATCATTAAGGATAATTATCATGCCACTTCACAGGAAACTGAAGGGTTCCCCACTCGGAATCTGATTCTTTCTCTATTTTTCTCGGCGGAAGCATGGAATTTTCGAAATAACGTTTTTGAATTGAATGCGAAGTTGTAGCAATTTCGGATAAATTTGATGGTGTAAGAGTCGTGGTAGTAATTAGAGGGGTAGTTTATAATTGTTTATAGCCAAGCATAGAGCTTATGAACTAGTCATGTAATATGCAGAAACTAGATTAATGTTATTATAATAGTCGACTGTTAACACTGCCCAATCATTTATGCATAATGGCTTTCGTTCTAGAAATGATCACAATATTCTAGTCGAATTTCACACTAACCGGGTATATTAAAAGTGACTGCAAATATTTTATGCAAGTTCGCCCTCAGGCATACTTGATGGCACGGCAAGGATGAAAGAGGAATATCGCAAAAAAGCTATCAGGAAGGCGCTAGTTCACTAACATAATTAAAACCACCCGATCGCCACCCCCTTGATGGACTAGCTTTTTCTAATGAAATAAGGCAAAGTACTGTAAATTAGAAGGACATGCAATCTTATATATCTTCAATGTTAGAATAAAGCATAAGTTTCATTAGTATTCAAAAGGTATAAGGTATACATATTTAATTACGTATGAAATAAGTTTGCGAACATTTTGCTAAAATACGATTTATTTTGTGCAAATTATGTTTTTCTATGGGTCACCAATGTTTCTTTTTTATTGTTGTACATACTCGTAGATACTGATTTGAAACTACTTGAGCGTCGGTGGCTCAGTGGTGTGGACTGTCACCTTCCTATCGGGAGGGCTGAGGTTCAAATCCCGACACGTACCAATGTATTTTCGAAAATATATGTACGTTATCCGACGCTCTTACAGTGAAGGAAACCATCGTGAGGAAACCTTCATGCACGCCTGCGAAGAGATTCGAAGGTTGTGTGTGAAGTCGTCCAATCCGCACTGGGCCCGCGTGGACGACTAAGGCCTAATCACCCTTTACGGGTAGGCTCGTGCCTCTCGGTGGGGACGTTTAATGAGCTGATGATGATGATGATGAAGTAGTTTATTTGCATCGACCAGTTTAAATAATGCACTTTTGATTTCTATGAGAAACTGTTGTGAATAAAACAGCAAATGGCCTTAATCAACCAGAGCGCGGCCACCGTCTCGAAAAGCAAAACCTTACAGATTAATTAACAATTCACATTAATTAATATTCGTCGTAACAATAGTTTTATTTGCTCAGTTCGCCCGTGCAGCCAACAAAGAGTTTCAGCGTTATTTTCTATACAATTGTTGGGTTTAATTTGGTACGAAATCCTCAACGGGTAGGTTGTAGGTAGTTGTTAAATAGTGCAACAATACATGTGGCCGGTGGCTCATTAATGATGTATCGTCACGGGTTCGGACCTTCGCCTTTGTGATCCCTGTGTTAAGTACGAATGAGTGTTTGATGGTTATTTTAATTTGTAAAAGATTCTGTATTATTTTTCTCTTGAGACATTTCTCGGTATTGTTTTCTTATGGAATTTGGTTTATGAGCAAAGTCAATTAGAATATGAATATTTCGAATAACAACTCTAATATGTATATTACCCGCATGGTGGGTTACGGTTAGTTTCCCATAGCGATGCTGTGCTGGAAGGCCTGTGCCTTACAGTGGGCCGTAATAGGCTAATGATGATGAATTCATGTTAGCAATACACTAATTAATAGTGCAGTTACATTTCCAATTAGCATCACGCAGAGATGCAAAGCAAATACGTATCGCACCTGAACATCAAACAACTGAACAAGAAAATTACCGTTACCATAAATGTTGCAAATTCACGCGAGTAACCTGCGATTGTTGAACACATAGTCCACATCAACAGTTACATCATACCATTTATCAACGGCATCAAACAAACTTCTGATTGTGATATACAGAAACTGTTGTAGCGTATAATCTCGTGCGGGCGAAATTTTAGGCATGTACCGTGGAACAATGTTTGTTCACAAGCAAAGCTCGGACCTTTCGCGCGTAAAATTACTATCACCTTCACCTTAGGTAAATATGTCGGCAAGAAATTCGCTTTGAACCCTTTCGGCCCTTTGTTGTTCAACTAAAACTATTCTCAGTTAATCCCTGGATAAACAGTGCTTGTTAATAAATTAACGTGTTATTAATATATGTTACTGTGACCCTATGGTTGGCAGGTGTCCCTGCAGGCCCCGTTTTGTATTCCGTTTCATTTTCAACAAAGGTATGGGGAAGAAACGCTAATTTTGGGTCAACTGTAAATATTGTAGCTGTTCTGCTTTTTGGTTCGCCTTTAATAAATTAGTATACAGTTGACTGCTGAGTTTGTTACGTTTGAGGGTAGTTTTGAGTTTGGATACCTTTTGATTTAGAAGTATTATTTCTTCATTATGTTTCTGATATTTAACCAAGATTTCATTGGTCCTAAACAATCAATAACGGTTGCACAGATTCCATTAACTGTCACTGGCGTTAATACAATTAACATTACCCAATAAGACGGGCAATATCCTTGGCGGGGACGATATTGCACCCGGAAACTAATCCTTTGAAATCTTTTCATCCTCGAATATATCCTAATAAATAGAAAGAGAAAAACTCGGTCACCAAGGGAATCCGGGAGGGTACTAAGTGAGTGCTTTACGTCATATCCGAAATCCTGGTAAAGTGAGTCCAGCAAAGCCGGCGGTGTTCGATGGTGCGCGCTCGTTGCGATCTCAGTAATAGCAATAGCTTTGTATTAAAGCCTCTGCGAAGATGTCTTTGGGTGCGGCCTGAGATCGGGCGGTAGCGGAATATTTATTTGAGATAGTGTCCAATCA
>PQWD01000951.1:15700-65424 GCA_019425675.1 Leucinodes orbonalis
TGCAATTTTTAATGCCAATATGTATGGCTTTGTTACTTATTTTATATCAGAAACTAAATATTCGCATCACCTCCACCGGCGATTTGCATCATACCGGTAATTCTGACATTCATGGATACAGATACATTTGAGACATATCTCATCACGCGGACCCAATCTAGCTGGATGTATGGGTGGGTAATGACTACCATCCTAGGATTGTAGCCGGGGACCGACGTCTTCACTTGCCATCCAAAGCATGTAGTCATCCATCTTTTTAGACATTAAGTGATTCACCCTGTGATGTCCTAACCAAACTAGTAAAAATTGCACACTCTAAACTTATCGTTGAGACCAGCGCATTACTCAAGTTTGTAAAATATACTAATACTTTTTAAATGTATATATACAAACACAATGACTAATACAAACTAAACTCGCGTGCAAGTAAATCGATTCAAGCCTAAAGTGCGCATAAAAAGTGATATAACTAAAAAATGACTAATTTTACCTCTATATAATGTTTTACATAATTAAAGCCTAGTAATTAGGCTTTCAAATGGTAGCATAATATCAGTAATTTAAATAAACACTTGTACTTAGAATGCAACTGAACGCAACCTCCCGTAAACTGCTCTGCGCTCTATTCACAACTTGCGCGACACAACCCCCTATAAAACCCCCTGTAATCGTTTTTTTCTTATCAGTCGCTCATTAGACGTTGACCTGAACACATACCGCAAATTAAAGCCGTCATTTTAAGAAAATTATGGATACAACACCTGAAGAAGCCGCTCAAGTCGTTGCCCTGTTGCAAGAAGGGTTGAACCAGCGAGAAGTCGCTCGTCGTTTGAATATGTGTCAGTCCGCTGTCTCGAGAGTATACAGAAGGTTTCAAAAGACTGGTGCCTTCACTCGGAGGCTTAATACCAGCCGACGCCGGTGCACCTCGGAGCGTGACGACCGGTTTTTGGTCTCGACCTCTCTCCGAAATCGACACCTTACCGGCGTAGATGTGCAGCAGGAAGTTCGCGGGGTGACTGTCAGTCAGTGGACAGTTAGAAGAAGGTTGAATGAAGCTAACCTTACTCCGAAAAGACCCGCTACAGGCCCGAAGTTGACCACAGCTCATCGTCAAGCACGCCTTCACTTTGCTCGAGAACATTTGGATTGGAGCATAGAGCAATGGCAGTCAGTCCTGTTCACAGATGAGACGAGGATGTGTCTCCATGGCAGCGACAGGAGAGGTCGGGTATACCGTCGTCCCGGTGAACGGTTTTCACAGTGCTGCTTTGTGGAAACCGTTGCATATGGTGGCGGATCTTGCATGATGTGGGCTGGAATTTCCTTAGAAGGCAAAACGGACCTTGTTTTCGTTCCTGGGGGAGGCCGGGGAGAGGTCTGACCAGTGATCGTTACATTGAAAATGTCTACTGGATCAAGTTGTCCCTTATCAAGGCTTTATTGGGGAAAATTTCATCTTGATGCATGACAATGCCCGATGTCACACTGCTCGGGCCACACGTGATTTCCTGAACGAAGTTGGAATTCACACTATGCATTGGCCAGCGCTCAGCCCCGATTTAAATCCCATTGAGCACATATGGGACGAGCTCAAAAGGAAAGTTAGAGCGAGGAATCCAGCTCCGACAAACATCAATGAGCTCAAGACTGCGTTGGTAGAAGAGTGGGGTCGAATACCACAATCATCCATTAAAAAGTTGATAAGGTCGATGAAGAATCGCATGAGAGCAGTGATCAGAGCTAGAGGAGGGAATACCAAATATTGACACGAATATTTTTTTTATCTTACGCACATTTTGTTTCATTTAAACACAATAACCCCATACTGTGAAATTGTATGAATTTTCAACATTTTTTACATTATCATTAGCATTAACCTTTTTTACTAAACTACTGAATCGATTTTCATGCAACTTACACCATTTTAAAGCTCAATTACTAGGCTTTAATTATGTAAAACATTATATAGAGGTATAATAAGGCATTTTTTAGTTATATCACTTGTTATGCGTACTTGAGGCTTGAGTCGATTTACTTGCACGCGAGTTTAGTTCCTAGGTGGTGGTGGTAGACTCAGTACTTACTGATATGTAGAATTCGTTGAAGTAAGAGTCGGTAGAGTTAGGCAGAGTAGATTCAGGAACTATTTTTTCACAGGGCTAACCTTAAGTGGTCTTCTTTGCAACATTCTACATGAAATGTTTTTGGTGGGTTACAATATATTTCTCCAAAAGATAGTAAAACAGGTTTCAAGTCTTCAGCCCGCCTAGGGAATGTTTTACTAAAGTACAATAAAGGCTGTACTTGTGCAGAACTGTAAGCGGATTATGTGAGGCTCCGAAGTAGGGTGCTTTGAAACTCGCAAGAAAAGCAATATCCATTATCTTGGCGGGCTTTGTAGGCGGCGCGTTTTGTGTGCAGCTGCGACTCGTGAGTTCGTCCTTGCATGTTGGTCACTCAACGGACCTCCTTACTTAGAAATAAAATATCCACTGACATTCCACAGCGCCATCTAGACTTAAACTGATCATTAAGCCTGTAATATGGGTATTAAACAACGCATAAACATACCTATATACATTACTTGAAAATTCATCCATGCATAGAAATCAACCCACACCGAAACCAACAGACATTCATACACACAAAAATGGAACCCTTGGAGTAAGAGCCGAAGTCTCAACCATACACCACATGTGTCGTTAAAATATAGGCCAGTTAGTCTTATGCATTGATAGCATATTTATCTCAATGGTCTTATGACTATGCCTTATAGTGACGGTAGAATAAAATACAGTTGTCACGAACCATGCTCTCTAAAAATCTATGTCAAATAACGCTTCGCATTGTCTAAAGAAATAAGAAAGGAAAATGAATAAAAATCTGTTAATTGAAACAGACTTAAAACTAACTATGTTAGAATATACGTACAAAAATTTCAATAATCAAAATCACGTAATTTCCAGGGGTACCTATCCAAACTAAGGAAAGCCCTGTATCTTGGGAAACCAATTTCCAATGGATTACCGAGTTTTACCAAATATAATATGTAATTTTAATCGTAATTGATGAATAGTGTGTGAATTTGTGTATGTATGTATGTTGGACTGTATTAGTGTCTCAGTTTGGGATGAAAACTTCAGTTTAATCATGGTGAAAACAAAAATAACTGTACTAGCTTTCGCCTAATACTTACATCAAGTTTTTCATTCCCTTTCATTTTCTATTTTATATCCATTCAAAAGGGTGCCGGCACCAAATACAATCAGGTTATGTGACAGCTCGTGTGACTTTAAAAAAATGAGAACAGAGTACAAAGAGTGGCCACAATTTTATTTACGGAACAGATGTCAAACATAACATAACAAACTTTTTATCAGCTGATGAAACTTATATCACTCAGAAAAATTTAGTGTAATACTAACCTAAGAAAAATAACCAAATAATAATTGTTGTCACATTGGCACACAATGCTGCAAATCAGACACAATGATAGTGCAATCGAGATAGTTTCAAAGAGACGCTATATGTCCTTTGTGGTTTTGCCCATAAGGAATTTAACCACTTACTCCTTTCATCCCACTTACTAGCTACCTCTGCGTTTGGTGAATAGGTAACTAGATACTCTTTCTAACTCGGAAATGTTGTTTATGGAATATCGATGATATTATAATATACGCCCAACATAGTAAAAAAGAATGATCGATACTACGCAGTTGCAACCTTGAGATTTATTCATAAGAGCATACTGCACTATGTAGTAAGCTCTTAAATAAAACATGTTTTCCCATACCTAGTTCATAGTTCCGCTCCACGCTACCAAGCTATGGGTGCCCAACTACTGATTTTGTTCTGCTACTGTTCTGTGGCCAGCCTCATAATTTGGTTTTAGCCGAAATTGACAATATGGCCACTCCCAGTATTCCTATTGATATACTAGAGACTACAGGCAATCCTAAAGGAGAGACAAGACGTTTTTGGACCGCTAATTCAAGATAAAATCTCTAAATAATGACGTATAAGGATACGTCATCGTTTAGAGATTTTGCATGAAGGCATGTGTGGGTCTAAATGGGGAACCAGAAGAAGGATCTTACGAAAAAAACTACATTCCGAGAATTATCTATCATCCCGGAATCGACTACAGTTATCCCAAGACTATCATGGTATCGGTATTTCATCAATATATATTACGTCAATAGCAACCCTCATCAAACATGACATTGATACAATTGAAATCACAATACAATTGTTGAAGTCTGGTCAAATTTAACTGGATGTACACTTTGTAAACACAATTGCTGAAAACTAATATCGTTCACACTAGACAAGTAATTATCAAACGATGTTCAAGAAGATTCACAGTTATTTAATTTAAATTCAGTGATCTAACAGAAGATGGTAAATAAAAACTATTCAGGACTAATAACATTCACCGAAAAGCTTTTTCAGCCATTAAATGTTATGGAATTTAATATATGCATACCTATCCTACCTTTTTTGGAACATTTGATTTGAAACAGCGTTATAATATGACACTATGAGTTAGGGCTGGTTAAAATTCGGACACAATATGTAATTATTACCTAGGCTTCCATAGTTTTTATAATCGAAGTATTTAGGTCACAATACACGTTATATTATATTGTCATCTTGTTTTCTAAACTTTGTGTGTGCTATTTAAACAATGTTTATATTGACTATTCGACTCATTAGCATGTAACATTAATCCATACTAATGTGCATATGACGACTTGGTTTTGGTTAAACATTTTTGTAGCTTCTTATTTTCTTGTTACAAATGCTACAAGATATTTTTAATTACCTTTGTATTGATTTGGTAACAAAGATTATTCCGTTGTTTGATAACTTCAACTTGCAAGCCGTTATGTAACATGCCGATAGCGCTGTACTGCACTACAGCCAGCATTAGCGTTTGCTGATCAATACAGACAGAGCATGCTGTAATTAATGGCTGCAGTTTAACTATGATTTACGTTAGCCTGCACATTAACTTGGGTCTCCCGTGAGATAATTTTACTGCTTTTGTTGGTTCCATAATTTGTATTGACACAATTGTACCTGATTAATGAATAACTGCTCGTTGGATACTTTCTTTAAACTATACAAATCTGTGTTATGTTTATGAAGTTATATTGCCAAAGTATTAAATCACCTGTATCTGATGACTAAGTATTATTTAACATCAGATGAGGTATTTGCTTGTTTGCTAATACACATTAAAAGTTTTCAACCTACGAGAATTAGACCAACAGTAGAGTTCCTTTTGTTTCTGGTATTTTTACAGCTATTATTAATTAATTAATACAACCAAGGGCGGATTGTGAATTTGTGGGTCCCTGGGCTCAACTAATAGTCACGCCAAAAACTGTTTCTATAATGATATATTACTGATATACATTCTTTTTTGCACGAAAAAGCATAAATATTACTCAAATCAACGCAAGGATTAATTGTACTTCTACAAACTTTTAATTAAAGAAATCCCAAATCGCAATGATTTTTAGCAAGGCAGTAGTCCCTAGTAACCTCGGGCCAAAGTAGCCCTTAGTAAGATCCGGCCCTGAATACAATATGCTGTTAATAACTTGTAATAAATATTACATAAAGAGGTTCTAATCTGCTATATATAGGCCGGCTTATGTTCAAGTACGCCCAAGCCGACCTAAAAGTACACAACCTTGTACAAATGTTTTGAGCTCAGTTTGGAACAAACCATTATTATAAAACGCAATTCACAAACCATACCCAAATAAATCCAAACTAAATTATTCTAACACTTTAGATTTTATTGATACCCAATATACGCCGTTTTCGTCAACAATGATGATCATCAACACACTATATACTTATTTACATAACGTCAGTTGATTTATAAAAGTGTACTTGAAAAATTTGTTAATTACGTTTGCTTGATGTTGTAGTCAATGAATCTACTCCTCATATCAGTCCAATACCCTTATTATTGATGGATATAAATATTAAAACATTAAAACCACGCTAGTTTTCACATTTCAAACTAAGTGTTGTCCGGTAGTTTAAAAAAATATCGATGTTTTCAACATCAATATTACATATTAAAAAAAAATAACAGAATCTGTTTTTTTATGAACAATGTTGCATCCCTAGTTGTGCGTGAGCTTGACCGGCTTATGCTTTGATCGTGCCTGTTTATGTAATGGCGAGCTGCTAGTCGTATTTATCGACGAATCATACCTAGCATTTCAGATCTGGCACGCTATTTCACCAAATATCAAACAAAATAGGCAAATTTGAATTCCTATTATTCATAAAGAATGGCAGTTGTAATTTGTTCTATCTTATATCGTTTATTTAAGTGGATTACATTTATGGAATACCTAGGAAGGAAAGAATTATATTTCTTATTACCTTCCTACGACAAAAAATGAAGAAAAACAGATTTAGCAACAATGTTAAATGTTTTCGTAAGACAAATCTTTGAATCTTTAGTTTTATGTTTGAGGTTTATATCACCTTATTTTATATTCATATGTACCATAGACGACCTATCTGGTGTAATTACACCAAGGGTTCCGGGTTCGATCCCCAGGCAGTATAAACATTTGTATGCATGATAATGTACATTTGTATTGGTATGGGTTTTGTCTATGTATTATATGTATGTATTCACAAGAAAAATGTATATAAATATGTTCGTTCCGTTCCGTTTCCGGAATCCGTTTTTAGTACCCATACTACAGGCTGAAGCATATGCTTAACTTGGAGCTAGATGGTGCTGTGTGAATGTCATTGGATATGTATTTTATTTATTTATAGGAATTAAATTAATTGCTTAGCTTTTATATGATGATTAATGAGTCATGTATGTACTGTAGAATGACATAATTTTTTTAGGCATTGAGGTTTGGTTACCCTCTTACCCCATTTAGGGTACGAAATTTGATTATAAAAATGGTGTGCTGAAAAAAATTCCAATTTCGACATCGTTTCTTTTACAACCACCCTGGAAAAACTTCCATGTAATTTGATCCCAGAGATGGGTACAATAAAGAGATAATGAAATATAAACACATCCTAAAGCACATTCTACCTAAATATTAATTAACTGATTTCATAGTCTGAGTTACAAGCGATAGCACTAGCGTGACTTCTACAGTAAAGTTTTTTAACTTAATATCTTCTTTTATTTTAATAAATGTCTTTTATACAAATATTATAAACTGTTTGAAGTTATTGAACTTTTTGTTTGTAAAATAAACCAAACTTATCTTACCCTGGCTTACGAGAAGATATTATTAACGACTCTTTGTTGTTAGTTTAATGTAGGTACCTACGTAAATGAACGATACATTATTCATTGTGTGTGCATGACTTGTACGGTGGTTTCCGAGTTTATCGTCAAACTGGATTGAAAGAATAACTCAAGTTAGATAATTCTAAAGATTAAGTGACTTTGTAAACTCAAAACATTTGACTTTCGAAAGTCTTCTCTTACCGCCCCGACTCAAATAAATGGTGCCGCATGTTTTCATATAGGTTAGGAAACTTTGGGTCGGTAACCAATTAAGTATTGAGACAAAATATTGTTTAAACACCCCGAGTACATTCGCATTCTATTCGAAAGAATTGATATAATTTATTGTGTTACGATGATTTTCATATATCTAAAGAAACGATCATTACATGTTTGAAAATATTATTATTTGATGATAATAGGTCACACTCAGTCACAAACATCACACGAGTACATCCATGAGTAGGCACCACATATTACAATCAAAGATAAATAAAAAAATACCTAAAATAGGTACATTTATTATCTTATATTATTTGTAAAATTATATTTAAGGCGCAAATTACTATTGTCTATGTGGGTAGTTGTCTAATTAAGCATTGTTCTAAGCCGTAGATTTGGGAAATGAAATTACGGCACGAGTATTAAATAATATTTAAAAGGTGTAATCAGGTTGGTTGCTTTCATGCTAAATTAAAAAATAAAAAATAATGCAGCGACAATCTGAACATACAACTCTGACTCTGCCTTAAGCACATTGACCCCATTAAATAACATTAAAGAGTGTAACACATGTAAGGTCAGATCCCACCGAGCGTAAGCAGCTGGGAATATTAGCCATGCGCCCTGAAAGGAAGCCGATTTTGATGTCGCTTTTACTACACAAAAGTCGCGGGCCTTTGACTGTGCACGGAAAGAAAAATTGAGAGAAAGATATAAATTGGTTTTCGCCGCTATAAAATACCTTTATTGTTTGAGATTGCTTTGTAAGAAGTATAAATAAATATCTACTGACATTCACACAGCGCCATCTAGCCTAAAGTTAAACGTGACACCTATATAAGAGTACTTAACAACTGATAAACATACTTAATTATTTTTTTTATAAATACATATTGTAGATAGAAAACACTCAGACCAATACAAACAGACATGATCGTGCACACAAATGTTTCCAGGTACTGCCCGGGAATCGGATTTTTTTTTTAAACATTTTGTTAAAATTATAATTAATCATTGAAAATTTGGTCGAAGAACCTAATACACAAATTACATATAATAATTGTGTAAAAATCATTTTTTGATAACGGAACTTCATTGCTTACGAAACTTTGCAAATTCCTTATTTGATTATTATTTAAAAAATGTTCTTAAACCAAGGTGAATTATTATACGTCAAGAACTTTGGTTGAATTAGAGACAATTCCAAATGCGTATGTTCATTAAAACAAACACTTATCGCTCTGTTAACATTGCATAATTATTGAATTAATTAAAATGGTGCGTTGCTTGTTTCACTCATCATTTCATAATTACACAATCTGTGTACGAAAATGAAGAAATCTCATATTATTCCCTTAGCTTTTGTCACCCCACCGGAATTTTATTAAAATCATAAATCGCTTGTCAAATGCACCCGTTGAGCACGGGACTGAATAGCATCTCTATTCAAGTTAGTACGTACAACTGGATTTGTAAGAAACAAAGATATCTTTAATGCATGAAAATGGAATCAATTTAGAATGAGATTTTTTTATAAATATAGATGGTGAGCAACGCTATGTCTCATAGAAACTCTTAGCTACAAAGAACCCGCAAGTTTTAAGCCCTAATAAGGGAGAGGGTAATTGAAATATGGGAATTGGGAGGGAAATTTTCATGCTCGGTTACTTTGCTAACTCGATGAAACACAATATCAAGTGTTATCTCATGCCGATTTCATGTTAGGCGATGGTATCAGTCCATTCTTGCCGAAACGGTCATCGCCCAGACGGCTTATAGTTTAATTCATAGGTATGTATGAAATAGGGTCAAGTGTGAAATTATATGGAGACTAATGTAATATATACAGAGAACATTGAATTGTTTTTTAAAATAAAGTCTAAAATCTATTGATTGATACAAAAATCAAATATTTTGAAACCCTAAAAATCATGTAAAACACGTTGCGATTGATCTATAATACCATAAAAATAAAGAAATGTCGACTTAAAAATATTATAATTTTCAATAATTAAATATGGGGTGAGTTGAGACTAGTCCCCGGCGCGTGATGTAGCGGAGGGCGGCGCAGGTGCGGTGGGGCGGGCGGCGAGAGCGCGCTGAATAAAGTAGTACGAGCCATATATAATTATTGCTCAATGCAATGTGCTATTTTATTCTATTAATATTTATTTTGTAAAACTTTTATAATAAATCTATATGGTCTTATAACAGATGGAATGGATACCAAGGATTCAACAGGTATATATATACAGAGTGAATTATTTTTAAACGCAAGAATCAAAAATCGTAAAGTTATACAAAAAATTTGGTAACTAGGTTTTAAATTAAATCAGGGTTTAGAGTCCCCTTGTACGTTAAACGCAGTTACTTGTTTTAGGAGAAACCGCTTTTCTATAACATATATTAGAGGTCTTACAATAATCTTCGCACACACACGACTGTATACATACATATGAGCATAATTATATAGTCATTTATGTATATATTTTGTCAAAGACTACACGCTGCTTTTTTAATGAAACGTAAACTTTTCATGACAAATTTCAACTGTGATAATATGTTGAAGATTAGTAGTTTAGATCAAACATTGCCGCGCTTATACTATGTAAACTACGCGCTATTGAGTATTAGATAATATAATACCTATATGCTATACTATTATGTAATAATTATAAGGTAAACCAGGATGTGAGCTCTCACATTCAGCGAACATGAGTTCAATTTGCCGTATTTGCTAATTAGCAAAGTTTACACTTTGATGGGACGCCAACTCGAGCTGCACACGGGATGAGCGCCGGCTCTTCATGATAATTAAAGTCGTTAGTGAAATTCCGTCCGGTTTAATCACCATCGAAACTATGAACAAAAAGTAACGTAATTGTTATATTGCAAAGTAACATGCACCTTTAATAAAGTTTTATGAACCGATACTATATATTTTTTATGTTATAGCAGACAAACGAGCAGACGGCTAATCTGATGGTAAATGACGCCGCCACCCATGTACACTTGCAATACCATTGTCCACGCTCCTACAAAAATCACGTGTATTGTCAGTTTCTATAAAGTAAAGGATTTTTATTTTTTATGATAAAGAATATTATCAAAAAAATTAAAAACCCATTATATTTTGATGTATTTCTACTATTTGATGTAGTCTATTTGTATATAAATTCGATATTGATTTATGTAATATGAAAAAAAATATTTATTGCAATATATCTAATAACGCCCTCTTCGCCCTTGTAATTATTGCCGAACCTCTGCCCTATGGAACTTCGCATGATAAATGTTATGTACGTATGAATTCATGATGAATTTCTGCATCGTTGCATGCATCACATTACACGGCATGTTGCAATTTTCTGTTAATTATCCAATACCTTTGCTGTTCTCATCCAACCGTTCGCAATTTGTCGGACCATCGATCGTTTATAATACGGGCGTCATACGCACACACACAATTTACCACGAGACGTTTCAAATCAATAATTTACGAAAATGTAGGCGTAATATAATACAATACATATTATGTTTATCTGTAGTGCAGAATGCTGCGATAAAATATAAATTTCCTTCCTTATTATTTTCCGATGATTATACATATTTAAAATAATGACACTGATCTGGTGTAGCGAAGATTACAGGTTCTTTGGTGTATAGATCGTTTACAAAGATAACGGTACTCTTCGGTAAAGAGTTGTGTCCATTATGGTCGTGAAACGCACAAGATCTGTGTGCGTTACCCTAGCAGGAAAGTATGTCCTAGAGTGATATGAGTGGTACCAATGTTTTGTGCTCTATTTACTATATATGTGCGCCAAATATTATATATGTGCATCCAGCCGTTTTGGAATAAATCGAAAAAAACGGTTCCTGCTAGGGTAACGTTTTTCTAGCAGGAAATTTTTAAAAAAAACATCTGAGAGAAAAAATAATTAGTCCGTTAGAAAGCTTATGTGTGTGCATGAATAATAAAGGACGGCACTTTACCACTAATTATTGTTTTAACAAAAAAAAATGGTTCTATTAAAAGCTACGCTGATGGTTTGTTTATTTGCTTTCATAAGTTAAAAGGATTTAGTTTCTGTTGCAAACTATTCTCACAATAACGAATACATTTATCACAGTACTATCATCTCCTACTCTCTCTCTTCTCGCTTGTAGGAAGGGACCATGATTAAATATACAATAAGGTCACCAGTGAACATCAACTTGCTTCCCCAGTGTTATGAGTCATGACTGGGCATTTAATCCACATATTGAGTGCCAATACTAGAAGCTGCGTTTCATCTAAGTATATTTTTAAAATATTTTCTCTCGTGTACCTTAGTAAACAGATAAACGTGAGTACTACAAACACCCAGACCCGACAACAATATCATAAATTTAATTATGTACTACTCCCAGAATTGAACCCATGACCCTTGCATCTCAACCGGTAGGTACGCATATCCACAGTGCTTGCAATAAGTCAAAAGGATTATAAAATGACACGAAATATGAAATGCTTACCATCATCGCAGTTTATCATCGTAATAAACGTCACGTCACATATTGCACCACTTTCAAAAAACTTCATAACACAATATAACGACAGTGTGTTCACATCAAAACTGTATGAATATAACTACAAGTTAACACTTCCACAGTGTTGCCACCTTAGTTTTAAGAATGGGGCGTTTTGAGAAGTTAAAAAGGGCTAGATTGAGCATCACATAGATTTTCCGTTCTACAAATGCTTAAATAATCATGTCATGAAGCCGTTTTTTTTAGAGCGTTTAAAAAGTCTTCATGGCCGATGATATAGTAAAAAAGTTGTTAGCATGTCGAAAAACTACATACATTGGTTATATTTTCAAGACAGCGAAAAGAGCTAAATCGTTAAAAAAGGAGTTCACCCGTACTAATAAAAGTGCTAGATCTAGCCACAAAAGGGCTGTACTTCCAATTGTAGTAAAGAGCTCGCATTATTCAAGATGGAGTACTGTTTATATATTAGTCTCTAATTAATACCTTAGGTAATTACCTGTCCTTTTTTCTACAAGCAATACGTAAGACGTCATAGCTGGCGTGTGCGACCAGAGATAAAGAGTCCATTGACAGTTATTTTAACTTTGACATTTGTGTCACCACACTTTTTAGAGTTTCTATTATTTATGGTGTCACGCTTATCTATTCAAATCCTACGAGTTTGATAGTATTGTACGTCAACTCTAAAAAAAGGATAAAAAGAAGTACTAAATAATTGTGCTAGCCGTGTGAAGTTTCTTGAAAGAAAGAAAGAAAAAAATCTTTATTCAAATAAATCTGTTACAGATACTTTTGAATCGTCAATTGTTATTATTATCATATTTTTTGTGACTCTACCACCGGTTCGGAATAAGTAGGATCTTCGAGAAGAGCCGGCAAGAAACTCGAGTTACTCTTTTAATCTGTGAGAAGAAAAATACGAACTTAATAAATAAATATAACCTGACACTCACTCAGCGCTATCTAGCCCCAATTGGTTTATATTATATAATACATACTTTATAATTTCCTTTTGTACTACCCAATGCATTTTTATGAAATTTTATAAAATATGGAAACATTGTTTTCGAAAATGAATGGGAATCACTTTAACACTTTACTGTACTTGAGCACAAGATGTGTCAATAGGTTGATGTGTAAATTTAAGAAGGCCATCGATACATATCGAACCGTCGCTTTTTAGTAGTCATTCTAATTTGGTCGGATAATCGATCGTATTTTATTTTTTTTGATTTTTGTTTATATCTTTTTAAATACGGAATATTTTAAGGTGAAATTTTCACATTATTACTTGACAATATGCACATAATCATGGTTTACAATCGCTGATCTTAGATTGAACCAGTTTCTTGTATGTGAACGTCAAAAACATGATAGGTTTTTGTTTATTTTTTCTCATATTATCAACAACTAATGAATGTGCACTATGAATCTTGCTGCACATAATCTGCGTCTCAAGACGGATCAAATGCATTTTTTTATGAACTTATCGGCCTTTTTATAAGAGGCATATTTTTTTTCTCTTTTCTTAAAAATCGCTATAACTTAAAATCTAAGATACTTTTCTTGTTCAAAATTCCGGCACATATTGGCACATGTAAGAGCTATTTATGCAATTTTTTCATAAACGCACATGCAATAGTTTTCGAGATATGCGATTTTGTAAAACGTTACCCTAGCAGGAAGATTAAAAATTGAATATTTCAAAAACCTGAAGCGAACATATATAATTTTTGGCGCACATTCATGCACACACATAAGCTTTCTAACGGACTAATTATTTTTTCTCTCGGATGTTTTTTTAAAAATTTTCCTGCTAGAAAAACGTTACCCTAGCAGGAACCGTTTTTTTCGATTTATTCCAAAACGGCTGGATGCACATATATAATATTTGGCGCACATACATAGTAAATAGAGCACAAAACATTGGTACCACTCATATCACTCTAGGACATACTTTCCTGCTACGGTAACGCACACCAAGATCTATCAATGTTTTTCCTTTAATACCTTTTACTTATTGGCAACCTAGGAGTGTTTTTAGGATCTCTGTTTAATAAATACACATATAAACTTAAATTCAAAACTTTCCAATTCATTATTGAACTGTGAAATAATAATCTTGATAAAACTGGAATTGAGAATCTGAACCGTAAGATGCGATCAAACGTGATTGCTTTAGCAACATGCGTGTGCTTCCCTAACCTTGTAAAGAGGGTCGGTGCCTTTAGGAGGCAATTTAATATCTGATCAAGGCAAATATAATACTCTATAAATAAGGAGAAAACAATAGGAGGTAAATCAGTTTGTTGGGGAGCACAAACTCAATTGTCCAAAGGACTTGTTGTGCCTGCGATACGGGAAGTTACTCGTAAACATTATATTTTATCTTTTTGTTGGAGGCTGTTGTATTATATATTAAAACTTCGAGGGGTACGAGTATAAACGAAGGCTCTTTAAACTGGTTAACTTTACTGGAACGTGTAACATTTTAATATTAAAATTGATGGTAAGTAACTTTTAACTCAAAGAAATATTTTGAAATTATCCAGTATGGAGACTACGCTACCAGAAAAGTCAGATTGAGTAGTCAACAAAACTCAACTCCTTATATAATGGCAATTAAACTGACGATCATTGGATGCTTAATGATAAATAAACTAATCGCTTAAACAACTACATGTTAAATAAAATAAACATAAGTCACGTCAATAAGAAACAAAAAAATGTATCGTGTCATTAGAAAATCTTTTGTTGGATGTTTCCTGGAGATGCCGTGACGTCAAAGGGCATAAATAAGGGAAACTTTTAAAAACTTCCTAACGGTCTACAACGACTGAGTATCATATTTTTTTAATAATTTAAGATAGAGAGATATATATATAATAATTTGTATGTATGTATATGTATAAATATAATTACATAAGCTTATAAATATTTATAAGATTATAAATATTTATAAGCTTATGTAATTATATTATAAGAAGAGAAGTTAGAGATTATATATATATAGATATATATATATATAATCTCTTACATACATCATCCAGTAAAGTTATTAATTCGAAAAATTGTTGTGTTGTGTTGTAAAATGGTGGTGGGGGGTGACTCTCTGAGACTCACCAATTTTATGAATTAGGACATGAAATTTTACACGGGACTGTAAACTTTAACTAAAGAACTTTTTAATAAGTACTTAAAAAAACCTAAACCACTGCCTACCAACTTACAAAAAGAATTGTAATCCTACCTAAAACATTTCATGTGAAATATTGCCAAGACAACATACGTTTGCGCTGTAAAAAAGGTCCCAACAAAAACTTTCTGTCAAAAATTGCCAAGTCTCGATGAAGCTGCTAGTTGAAATCAAAACAAATCGTGCCAAGTCTAAGGTTCCTTTAGGTTTTTTTTTGACGACCCATTTGGTGTTGCGATTGAGAGGATGACTGCAGGTTGAGGGGTTAGATCCCCGGGCAGTACAAACATTTGTGTGCATAAACATATCTGTTTGTAATGGTCTGGGTGTTTTCTATATATAATATGTATGTATTTATACAAAAAAGTATGTTTATCCGTTGTTTAGTACCCATAATACATGCTTCACGCTTAACTTGGGGCTAGGTGGCGCTGTGTCAGTGAATATTTATTTATTTATTCCTTACTGCAATTTCTTTATTATTACAGTAAATGTAATGTGACTTGACCGTTTTTTTTTCTGAAAATATATTAAATCAGTTCACGTTCATATCATAACGAATACCGAAATAATAACAAAACATTACCTTCAATCAATCAAGCAGTCCATAACATTCAGGGGCACAGCCATCCCACAAAGCACAGCTATGGAGAGATTGGGCTGTAATCCATCACGCGCATCCATAATGCGGATTGGTTGGTGTAACGATGGCCTTCCTAAAATAGTAGCGGAGACTTTATATCCG
Organism: Leucinodes orbonalis; assembly: GCA_019425675.1. NCBI lineage: Eukaryota > Metazoa > Arthropoda > Insecta > Lepidoptera > Crambidae > Leucinodes > Leucinodes orbonalis. Next base: position 31,700 of record PQWD01000951.1, read on the forward strand.
ACTAAGGGCATTGCAAAAAAAATCTTGAATTGCGCAATTTTTTACCCAAAATGCTTACTGCTACATCAACAAACTCTCAGGTTAGTCTACCTGAAAAATATGTGTAATTCTGTGATCGTTTAAAAAAATCAATAAAACATTCTTTTTCTTGACAACCCACCAAGTTTTGATCGTAAAATATTAAAAAATACTAAGCTTTTAATCTATGAATAGTATGAAATAAATAAGGTAAAAGCTTTCAAATGTTTATTGGGCATATAACGCTAACACGGGGTAATGTTTTTGTTTTTTTATATAAAAAACAAATATTAAACTTTACCGGCGTAAACATACATTTCTATTGCTTGAATGCTTTATTTATGTCGGTTTATTGTACGCAGAGGGCTCAAAATTACGTTCGTAAGCTAAAGTTCAGGATGTTGATAAATCACCCAGTGGGAGGACAGTTTTATCGGGAAGATTGGCGCAGGATCACAGCATGCATGCGAATACTACTCGTCATTTGCTGACTCATTGGCTGGTATCCAAAGATTTATATTAAGTGCTCTTTGGCTTTTCTTTTCCACTTATATGTATATTGTATGTATATATTTTTTTCAGGTACATTTAGAAAATACAACTTAAATATAATATATGCAGCAGTTTAGTCGTTTGTGGACAGTAAACACCTCTGCAAGAATGTCGTATTCTCTCCTACCGGGAGGGCTGAGGTTCACCCGCCACGTACCAATATGTTTTAGAATTTTCGAAATATATATACGTTATCCGACGCTCTTACGATGAAGGAAAACATCGTGAGGAAACCTTCACGCACGCCTGCGAAGAGATTCAAAGGTTGTGTGTGAAGTCGTCCAATCCGCACTGGGCCCGCGTGGACGACTAAGGCCTAATCACCCTATACGGGTACGCACGTGCCCCTCGGTGGGAACGTTCAATGAGCTGATGATGCTAATGGAGCGAGTTATGTTCGGGTTTTAGGGATAAAATAGTAGAAATACGGTTATTCATGCGTAAATTATCGATAAAGGTTGGCAGATTAGCAACTTGAAGTGGCACCAGACGGGTCACTCATAGTCATGACTGCGGCGGCTTGGGAGCAAAAATAATTGAAGTGGAGAACTCGTCTTGACAAGCGTAGCGTGCCAAAGTTGTACCTTTATACACTGCTGGGTAAGATTTTTAAGTTGATACTCGCTTTTATGTAGCTATTGTTTAAAATGAATTACCTAAAATAATTGACTTAATTATCTACGCAATGAAATTGCGACAAATTAAGACAATGTAATAAAAAAAGCCCCCTGCCTCCTCCATAATGTTTGTTCTTTCCACTCCCTTCTATAAAAAGTGCGAGTATCTATGAGTAACTGCATCACTTCACTGTGTTTCGCAGGGGCGTGCACTCCATATATGCAAATAAGCAGTGCATACCCTGTGTTTTTCGTAATAATTTCATTAAAAAAATAATTATCATAAGCAATAATTTAATAAAGTAATATGCTAACATGCAATAACAGGCCTTGGTCGTCCACGCAGGCCCAGTGCGGATTGGCCAACTTCATGCACAACCTTTGAATTTCTTCGAAGGCGTGCAACGTAGATTTTATTTCGAAAATAAATTAATACGCGGCGGGATTTGAACCTGCACCCACCAGATCGGAAGGCAACAGTACACCAGTGAACTACCGACGCTTTTATCTGGGGGCACGGCAGTGCCCCCGCCAAGTCGAGCGCGAAGCAAACACTGCCGTACCATCCTTTACAGGATCCATTTCGCCGCATTTTCAGGCCCCGATTTGAGAACCTTTGGATAATACCAGAGCGCTGAAATTTTCGTCATCTAGTATGATATAATAACTTACTTTAAATCCAAAATTTCAAGTCTGTAGGTCATTTAGTTCCGACGTTAAGCGAAAGCAAAGTTTCGCATTTTCGACAGACACTCACTCACTCACTCACTCATGATCATCAAAATAGAACTAGTACTTCCCATTAACTCAGAAAGCTGAAATTTGGTATTTTCCAAGTGGCAAATTTGTACCGTCAATGGGTAGCGGTTCTGGCGACAGATTGGTGCAATGGTGTCATGAAGCACCTAGTTTTGTATCCTTGTGTACTCTTCAACGGCCAAGTCACACAACATCAACCATAATAATTAATTAATTGAAATTGGAAAACGGTGATTCAATAGCCCATCGATTGTAGGCTTGATAAAGCCACTAACGTATAAAGAATGTTCAACGGCCAAGTCACACAACATCAACCATAATAATTAATTAATTGCAGTAAGGAACCTTAGACTTGGCACGTCTTTGTCTCGATTTAATACTTTTTAGAGATAATCAAGCAGCTCCATCGAGACTTGGCTAGATTTTTACAGAATGTTTTTGGTGGGATAACTACTTTTAGAAACAACTAATTGACTTCAGACGTCAATTGTTAATAATGGCATCAGGTTTTTTGTTCAACCATTGGAATTACATTTCACAAATTTGGACTCAATAACATAGGACCAGACACATTTTCTTTTTGTGTAATTTTTATAACAATAATACTCACAAAAAAACATTTATTCCATTTTGAATTGCTGCGTCCATACTAAATTCCCTACTTAAACTAGTTAAGTTTATCAACCAACTTACACACGTCAATAATATGTCGAAATGCAATAGTCGCTCGGCTTAAGCTGTCTAAATAAATCTATTACACAATCATATGTCAAAGTTAAGACGTAAAGTGTATTCTTCATTAGGGTCATGTGGAAGTCTAAACAATATAACGAATACTGGCATGGAAACATATGCAAAACACTTTTATTCTCCCTTGTGCACATTAACGTCGTTTCTACTTGAACCTGCTATTTGTATGGAAGCTGACCCGAATAAAGGCGTCGAATTGCCGACGTCAAATTCCAGTGTCACCTGAGCCAGGGCCCCGCTTACATTTTTATCCCATTTCGAGTTAATATTCCGGAAACGTCCAGTGGAGCGGCTCGTAACGGACACCCGCCGAGCTACGAATTATTAAGTTTCCACACACTCATAGAGATTATTTCCACTTTTGGTTAGTGTTTTGAGCCCTTTTTCTTTTATGATGCTCACGTCCAAAAGTAGTTCTAGAAATCACAAAAATAATCACCTTTCGTAATGGTACCTCCATCATGTTTACAAATACTCTTTCACGAAACTTTTTCTATTTTATTCCAAACTAAAAATTATTTTATTTCTATTTTATTATATCAGTGTTTGGTGTAAATCTGGATGAAATAAACATTTACAAGTCCTTTCATATTTTATCTACGACAAATGTATAATCAAACGAGCAATGATATTATAAACGTTGCTGTTTTCACCAAGTGTTTATCGAAATGCAGTATTCATTTTTATTTGTATTTTACAAAGCAATAAAAGTACACCTTCATTATATTAACCCGAGAGAATTCATTATCAATGGGCCAACAGAACGAGACATTTTTATCGTTTCAAAAAATTATCTTTTTGTATAATTTATTTTACAATCTTTTTTGTTTATGACTGACGATAGCCTTCTTCGATCTTCTTTTTAACGAATGATAGTCAGATTGATGAACGTTCAACCGATTCTGGTCTATTTTAAGACCGTCTAAATACCTCAATAAAAAGTCCTGTAACAAATAACTGACAGATACATTATAGGATGACATGATCACTTACATGTAATGCATCGTGCCAAATAGTTAACAAGGCTTGTGCAATTACAGTTGAGAATTACTCTCTGGCTGTGGGTCTGAGTCTTTTCAAGCCGAAAGTAAATAAGCATTTTTATGTCGATGAGTTACGTTTGCATGTCACATACCATCAGATAAAATGGGCATCACTTACCATTTGGTGAAATGGCTGAAAAATGCCCATTGATTAAATATAAAAGAAATTAAATATATAAGAAAAACTACAATGAGTATTCGAATACAAAATTTGTAATTTATTGATCCATTATGCAAGAATACATTTTAAAATATATATAAATGGTAATGAAGTCTACTTCGGAAATGTATGTAAAAAGGTCGAAGTTTTGGACAATTGAATACTGATTCAATAGGGAACGCGCTCAGCGTAAAGCATTGTGTTTACCTTGCACCGACTGCAGTCAACGGAGCGCTTTCCAATTTAATTCATCCAATAACGTGATTTACATTTTAATACCATAAAAATATTATGAGTTTTTTTCGGAATGACTATCGCCATTAGCCGCAAGTAGCCTTAACAGCTTCACCGGACAAGTGGCGATCGCAAATGGCTCTCAGCCCAAAACATTTATGCAGCAAGCCTAAATAAGGGTGTTTCAGAGTGGGACCCGAACCTCAGGAAGTCAGGGTCTCATGATGGAGATTAAGAGAAATCGAGGGTTTTTATGTTTGTTCGTTGTATATGAACCGATTTTGATGATTTTTTTTTTGTTGGATAGAGGATTCTTCAGAGGTAATGATAATGAAGTTAGGATTTGATGAAGAGAGAGCAGAGAAATCGAGGGAATGCTTTTCCCTGTAGCCCGATGATGATGATAGATTTTATTTATATTTTGATGGAATAGCGGGCAAACGAGCGGCGATGATATGGTAAATTAAGTTAGCACTGTACTGCAAAAGAGATTTTTTTTCTCTCTGGATGACAAGATGGCCAATCCGTCGTCTATCTAGTATACGCTTGCAGTACCTATGCCTTTGTTTGGTTCTCGCAACGCACAGTGCGAAAAGCGGTTTTCCTACAATATTATTACAATATATATTGACGCCCATTTGGGTGTTGCGTTTGAGAGGTCGGCTGCCAAACTAGGGTTCCGGTTCATCCCGGGCAGTACAAACATTTGTGTGCATGAACATGTCTGTTTGTAATGGTCTGGGTGTTTTCTATGTATATATGTATGTATTACGAAAAAAAAAATTATTTAAGTATTATTTATCCGTTGTTTAGTACCATAAAACAATATTATAATTTTATTCTTGAAAATAAATAAATATATTTGGACAAAGAATAACACTAAAACAATACACTATTTGATAAACCGTTTTTCTGTAGCGTATAATTTGCTTTCACAAGTAAGCTAAATTTTATTCTGGCTTTGATCAGGAATATTTCTTTAAAAGGATCTATTTTTGAGTTGCTCTCGACTTATATCCCATGGTGTGATTTTGTCAGCCTCGGCAGGAAATTAGGATAAAGCTAAACTGTTGGAAATATCCGTCACATCAACCAAACTCAAAATTGATGTTTCATAATATTGGGAAGTGCGTGGTATAGATTGATCATGTATTTTATAAGAAGCAGTGACCAATCACAGTCTGCTGGCTATATGTCACCTCCATACTGCACCAATCGTTGACACCAAAGCCCAGACAATCAATACAGTGACCGTTTTACGGTACATGTTGTTCAGCTCAAGGATAAAAAAGATTTCATAAAAGGTATGCGTTGCTGTAATGAGGCACAGAACCACAAACTTTTGAAGGGTGGTACATTAAGTTTAATATATAGTGCACTAAACCGAAGAAAAATCCAAGTCTACTGACACTCCCACAATTTTATGAAGATACTTTATTTTCTAAAAAAAAGTGGCTCAAAAAAAGCCTAGATAAAAAACCAATCATGTGAGTAGGTAGGTACAAATCATATTGAGGTGATATAAAAAGTACGCGTTTCAGTTTAAAATCTTTCTGTGACTTCGTAGAAATAGTTATTACGAGTTTGCTTGGCCTGAGCATTATACAAATACGTGTGCTCAAAACATAAGCATATTATAAATGGCTATATCATTTCCAACCCTACTGCAGGCAACCCTACAGCAGGGCAATCTAATCAGAGTGCCTTGGAACACGGCAACACGTGACGCGTCGGCACTCATTGTGCTCACTGAGCTAAGATGCCGGGGCTGGACCGTGAGACGTGCTCCGACTACACCTAACAATGACTAATGCTCGCCTCGAAGCCGAATACACTTGACGGATATCATTTACCTAGTGTACCGGGATGTTGATTATTTGCAACCATTCAGTTCTGAATAAAGGCGGTAGCTTTGGTTGGTACTTTAATACCAAAGCGTTTGTTTGCACGTGATAGACTTTTGTTTTATATACTTCATATTACACATAATTTCTATTCCATATTTTAGAATTCTTATGTTTTGATTTATTTATGTTTATGTATTCCAACTTTGTTTTTACAATAACAGTGCCTTAATTGTACACTGTGTGTTTTGTCTTTGTGGTTTACCTTCTATGTGTATTTCCGTGAATGTAAGTTTCCTAATTGTTGCTTTCACGCCTAAATGCCTAACGCTAAACGGTATCTTATTTAAATGTACATTCGTGATAGATGGTAACCAAGAAATGCGCATAGGCTAATTTTAACGCCTTTTTAACCCATTCCCAAACTCGGGTTAGAATTTTGTATGGAGCACAGCGCAATTTCGAAGGCAGAAGCTAAAAAGTTTGTATGCTGGACTATTGGTTATTAATAAAAAGTCTTGCATTCATTTATTTTTGGGAATCCGCCAGAACCTTAAAATTGGGGGTGAATTTATTTATGGGACTTTTCGCAGTTTTCTAGGGGACCTAGAAAACTGCGAAAAGTCCATAAATAAATTCGATAGAAAGACGATTAAATCGATAGAAAGACGATTCATATCATCTACAGCAACGTTAATATTATTTGTTTTCGTAACCAAAAGAAAATAACAAAATGCCAGCGAAGCCGCTTAGCTTGGTATCAGTAAATATGTCTTAATCATAGCGACATATCAACCGTTACACCACAAACATCATCATCAGCTAACGTCCCCGTAAAGGATGTATACCTAACACGGCCCAGTGCGGATAAGTCGACTTCACGCACCTTTGAATCTATTTGCATGCGTGCGCAGGCTACCTCCGATGATTTCCTTCAGCGTAAAGAATGTCCGATAAACGTACATAATTTCGAAACTTCGAAAAGACATTGGTACGTGGTGGGATTTTCAGCGGAACTCGGCGGCCACCAGATGCAGTATAGATACGTAGATTATATGCTTTTATCTCCAACATACTAAAATACAAGTTTAATTTATTTTAGTCGCATAATTACAATATTATACTTTATTAAAAAAAAACCAAGGGAATCTCTTCTGTCCCGCCCGTTTCATACACAAATCCGTGGTCGGATAAGCTGATTAGTAAGTTAAATGGGTGGCCCGCCGAATTCGCGACAAACTTGGACGAATTAAAACAATTTCATTATACGGTACGCCAGAGACCCCTTTCGATGTACAGCGTTTGCTAAAATCTTTGCGAAGTTTCCTAAATTATCAAAACTATATTACCTTATATACAAAACAGCCATGCACACAAACAAGCTTGTTTTATAGAATAAAATAAACGACCAATACCTACAATTCAAACATTGAATGATTTTAACTGGTTCACGCAGGTTGCATTTTCGCAGATATTTTTAACCTACCTATAATGGTATCTTGTGATAAAATGTTATCGTTACAAATAATAGTACCAAAAAAAATGTAGCGGTTGAGACGTCGGCTGCTACACCAAGGGTTCCGGGTTCGATCCCCGGGCAGTACGAACATTAGTGTGCATGAATAAGTCTGTTTGTAATGATTTACTTAAAAACGCGCGCGAAGCCGTCGAACATAACCTAGATTCATGCACGTAGTAACATAGTTATTTCATTATTACAAACAGACACTTCATTTTTATTTTCTGTTAAGAGTAAAGATGAAGAAGAGCCGTGTCTCGGCGCCAATGGGCCAGCTCAACCGAAGTGTTACCACGGCCTCACAAGTGAAACAACGCGCGTATTGTGATTCATCGAGTGTGTGAGATTACTGGAGAACTCAAATTCCTCCTTCCCCATATTTATTTTTTTCCTCATATTTTGAGGTTAGCAATGCACTACGAAGCTTCTTCGGAGTAACGATGTTCATGGGTGACGATTTCCCTTTTTTTTATGTTACAAAGTATATACTGGACGGTCAGAACGCTCACCTCACTGATACGCCTGACGATGAAAGAGCGGCATTTATTGAAAATAACAACTGATAGACAGTTTTTATTCCCTATCACTTATCATCGCCCGACATTTACCATCAGGTGAATCATTTATAAAAATAAAATTTTAACAATACTATCGTAATGTGGTAAGAGTAGTATTTTTTTCGTAAAGTACTCATGACAGAAACTATTGTATCACAACATCATTTTAGTCTTTGAATCCTCTTTAGCAGTTAGGTTACTCTTATTTTTATCTTAAATATATTGTTTAATTTAATTTGTTTTAATATGGCTTTTAACTTGCTTTAGTGCACACCGCGTTCGTTGAAAACGTTTAAACGTCCCGTTTAGAAATATGAACACAGCACAGGTTTAATCTAACGAGGATTTATTCAAAGTATCTTTACGAGTAAATTGCTGGCGCATAAATGTTGGCTCATTTTACTGCATTTATTTCACTCGGAAACGACCAGTTTTAAGGTTACAATTCGCTTAACACTCGCTACACCCATAATACTCAATTCATAGCATTCACCTATATTCTTGTTTGAAAACCTTTGAAATTTTCATACTACTTACTGTTCTTTATTATCGCTACTTTAGTAACTTTGTTGAGAACTTGCGCTGCGAGATTGTTAACTGAACTCGCTAGATACTATTACATCAGATATAGGTGATCGGAAAATATTATCTAGAGTCTATTCTTCCTTTAAAGGGCGCGATAAGCCATCGTTCTCGGTCACTATTTTAGGATCGCAGTCGTTAACACAAATCAATTCTCAATGGGCAAGCGTGGAGGTTTACGGCCCAATCTTTTCAGACATGCAGCTTGGGAATGATCTATTAACGTGAAGGATCTGTTTACGTAAAGAAAATTTATATTTCTGCAAAAATATAACAATAATTTCAACACGTTTCATGAAATGATGGCAAGATGGCAGCAAGTCGCAACTTGACCCACTTCTCGGACACAACTGATCTCTTTAGAAATTCTGGTAACTATCTAGCAGTGTTCTCAACAAAGTAGGGGACATTGTACTGTTTATTTATACATAGGTTGTAATACCCCCGAGGATTCAAACTACCAATTTCGAGATTAAACTTTGATGTTTTAGACCAACAAGGCAATTAACATTATTATTATAATACTGATCACAATAAACATCCTTGTGGTGTAGCAGATCGTGATTGAAATATCATTATTTATCTTACTCATGTTTGTTGTAAAAACGCTTCTCTAAGGAGCAACCGCTTTTCTATAACAAGTTATGGTAAATTAATGGTTAACTTTAATAAAAAATAAACTACTTAAAATATCATTTTGCATAAGCATATATTTATTTGGTAACTAAGTGAATGTATTCTACGAGGGATATTGTGTATATACATGCCTCTATTTTACAATGTTTGTGTTTAATGTGTGTGTGTGTGAATGAATATTCGACCTCTTTTACTACCTACATACACAGGAATATTCCGATTAATAAATATCTTAATTAGTTTCAACGCAGGCATATATAAATGGAACTACCGACGGCCTTAGCTGACCGAAGCAGGGATTCATCAATAAGATGTTTCAGCTTGCAATGTCCTAATCAAATAAATAAATAATAATAAAATAAACATAAATAATAAAGATCCACTGACATTCACACAGCGCCATCTAACCCCAAACTAAGCAATAAGCCTGTAATATAGATTTCACCCGTATAATAATCGCAAGTTTATTAATTTCCTTCAAAATTTATAACTTTCATAGATTTAAAAGTCCTCGCTGAATCTCTATAGAGAATCATAAATGAACAATAGGAATTTCAAAGTCTGGTGGTATAATGTTACGGGTAAATAGCAAAAAAATACGAGAACCTCGCCATATGCGGTCTGCTGGTTATTGTAAAACGCAACAAGGGTGTAATTTGGCAACGCGCTACGATGTTATCTCGCGGTATTTCCCTACAGATAACACGTTATTTAATGGCGCAGTTTGGCTCCGGTTTTGTAGCAACGAAACAAAACATTATTTTATTTTCATATAATTGAACCCACTAAACAGAAGCTTAAATAACTTATTCGGTTATGTTAAGAAACAACTTTTCTTTTATTCTGTACAAGTATAGCAAAGCTGGACTGGTATTATATTTCACCAACACAATATTTACTAATTCAACCTCCAGTTTGTTCCACGAAAGTCTTGAAGAAGTTTAATATAATTCACCACGCCGAGTTAACTGTTAAATATTTGAGTATTTCCGTATAATATCATTCACCTGGCGCCTGTTTAAAATTCGGAGGTACCTAAGTCGTGACATACAAGTAAAGTTGTGAAAGTTGTCGAGCGGCAAGCGCCTAGGGTATACCGGCAGACGACGTTTGACACCTCGACCGACTCAAACAAAAGGCAACAATCTCTGAACAAACTTCAAAACACTTTCTCCCTGCAACGGACCCAAATAGACAACTAAAACATTTTTGATCCAGTAAGACAATTCGCAAATACGATATCGTACATTTTAATAAAAAGTACAAGTCACTTTTATTTATACATAATTATCATAACGTTATTTAAGTACAAATGCCTACTTGCTGCCTGCGGAATTTTGTAATTTAAATAAAAACATTTTTTTTTAAATGTTCACAGGCAATATTGTTCAAAGTTAAAAAACTTTCAGTTTGATTGAATTTTTGTGCTATTCATGAAGTTGCAAACACGTACAATTTGTTCTTAATAGCATTATTTAAACCACTATGTTACTAGATATGACTGATGGGGCCGAAACGTTGGTACTGACAGTGCGACTGATCCACCAATTTAATGGCGATGAGTGGGCTATGGAGCAAGCTATGCTCAAAGTTTCTTTTTGAGTCGAATAAAAATTAAATGAACAAATTTGACATATGAATTAAAATTGCAGCAGCAGTGGCAGTGGGCTAGACACATTTTTCAGTATTTTGCAGCAGATGGCAACAAAAAGTAAGAGACAGGGGAAATGTGGCAGGCAGGAAAATATGTTAAAATTTGAGCGCCGTCATTTTGGCACGCTTTTTGTGATGTCAGTTATCAGACGAGTTTGAAGTCAGCGAAAAGTTTAGGTACTGAAAGGTTAATAAAATTGACAAAAAATATATAGTTCAATCTATGTATTACAAAAAGTTATCGGAAGCATCAGTTTGATTATTATTTCTACATTTATTTAAGCACGTATAACAAAGAAAGTCAATTCTGATAAAATTTTATGTTTACCAATCCCTTTGAAATGCCCTTAATATCAATCAAGAATGCAAAATTGTTAATGCTTAAATTAACCTTTTTATAGGCATGCGTCCTCGTAAGATTATGTCTTATAATTACAGGTAATTCATTTTGTAATTATCCAAGGTATATTTATTTCGTTTTTATAAACAGTTATAATACAATTTAGAGTTTTTTAACTCGTAGTTGGTGTGTAATTTGGTTTTTATTGCCCTTGACCGTTGTTATATTCTTTTGTCAATTACAATATTCGATAATTAAAAGTCTAAATATCAGCAAATTCTTACAGCAGGCAACCACAGCACAGTTATTAATAGCTAGTGATTTGTTAAGCTTTCGAAAGCCGAGAGATCAAAACTTTGGAAGTTATCTAATTAATGCAGATTATCCGGAATCCTATTCATACGATATAGCTGGTATATTATAAATGTCATATTGATTGACACGAAACTATCAAAGTTGCGATTTGCTTTTGTGATACACCATTCAGAGGAATAGGATAATTTTGCCTACACAAAATGCGTTTCAAAGTCCACAAGGTAACAGATCACCCAGAAATATTCAGTTTTTGTGATGGTACTCTAAAGTAGTTTTGATTTAGTTAGATAGATAGAATATACTTTATTGTACAATTCGGGACGTTAACAATTTAAAGTACATAAACAATAAAACATAAAAGTACAGTAGGGTTGTCACAAATTATAATGTGATTAAAAAAAAACTATGAAAGATCTAAACATTTTTTTTATTATCGGACCAGCGTCTACAAATCTGAATGTTATTGAATTATTCAAACATATTTAGTAAAATCACTACTAATAAAGTTCAGTAGCATCACTCACTTAGCTTGTAATTAAGAAAATCTAAAGACATAAACAACATTTCTTGCACACATTCAAGAACAAATGTAAGCTTTCGATTCGAGATACAATTTTCTCTCCCCGAAAACTTGTGAAAAAAATATCTGCTACAAAAATTTTACCTCAGTAGGAATCGTTTTTTTTTAGATTCATTCCAAAACGACAGGACTAAAAAATCACGGGGCACCTGATAGCGAATTAAGCACGAATTGAAAGTTACTGATGACTCAGGGATTTTTTGATAGAGAAATACTCATCTCCAAAGGTGTTTCGTCGTGGCAGTAAAACCCCAGACTCAACTGTGGAATAATTTTAATCATTCATCTAGGTAAAGAGAAATTCCGACGAGAAGTGCGCTTGTGACGTAACGGCTAGATGGACAAACCTTTTGCATTATGTCCTAAAAATGTGTTACATACGTACATATGTCACTATCAAGTAGTTATTTGTTTAATTTGCTTGTGCAAACTATAACAGCTTGACGACCTATATAGTGTAATGGGAGAGACGGCAATTACTACACCAAGAGTTCCAAGTTCTATCTCCGGGCAGTACAAACATTTATGTACAAAATGTTCGTTTATATTGGTCTGGGTGTTCTTATATAAAATATGTATGTATTTACAAAAAAATGTATACATATGTTTATCAGTTGCTTATTAACCGGATTCCAAGCTTGACACTTAACTTGGGGCAATATGGCGCCGTGTGAATGACAGTGAATATTTATTCATTTATTGTATCGGTACATATGAAACAAATGTTGTATCTATGCATCTGTTGATATAATTGGCATTATATAAAGGTTTCAAAGTAAACCCATCCTTCAGGATGTTAGAAAACCCCCGGACCCGGGGGTAGTAGGGGAGCGGGGCTTGCACGACGGACACGAATTCACATCGTCTGACGTCCCCTATAATTGGATTAGTTTGCGAAACTTCACAGCGTCTTTTATCATTTAATATACACCTCTGTACGGTCGCTTTATCTATCTACTATAATTGTGTCTGTACAGTAGTTAGTCTGCGTGACTTCTGAAACTCAACTTCAAAGAACTAATTTTTATTACCTGCCACACTAATGCAATTATGAATGTAGTATAATAACTCATGAACGCTACAGAACTCATCCTTAAATTAATAAGTCACTCGCATGTTGTGCGGAAAAAACAATGGGTTTGTTTGTTTGCGGGACCAACATTCCAAATGCTCCTTTGTACTTGAAAATACACATTAACCCGTTAGTTTTGGAATATCCATATAAATAAATAAATATCCACTGACATTCACACAGCGACATCTAGCCCCAAGTTAAGCGTGTAGTAGGTACATACATTTTATGCATAGAAACACACAGACCAATACAAACAGACATGTCCATGCACACAAATGTGTGTGCTGCCCGGGGATCGAACTCGGAACCCTTGGTTTAGTAGCCGATGTCTCAACCATTACACCTAATGGGTCGTCAAATATGTTACTCTCCGCATCGGTTGCCGTATATAGCTCGTGTAGCGATCGATTTTCCCGGCAGGAAAGCAAACTGGTATAAAAAACTATTGGTGAGAATAGTAATCTGGCAAGTAAAGTTACTATTATTAGAAACCAAGGCATGAAAGAAAAGCAAGCTTACATGAAAACCCACCTAGCAAGCAAGTATGAAAATTCATCTGGCAGCAATATAGGACGAGTAACAAAATCCACTGGCAAGGTAAACAGCATAATGCTGATTTATTAGTACATAATTAATGTGTTGACGATGCATGTGATGTAATGGTTGAGACGTCGACTACCACACCAAGGATTTCAGGTTCAATCCAAGGGTAATCCAAACATTTCTGTGCGAATGAGTTTGAGTTTGAGTTTAAAATATGAATGTATTTATAAAAAAAGTATATAAGTATGTTTATCCGTTAATAGATAATACAAACTCCTCGCCTAAATTGGGAATAGATGACGCTGTGTTAATGTAGGTACATATTTATTTTATCCACATCCAAATCTTGCTATAAAGTTGAAGAGTTTGCTTATTATTATGCTTGAACGCGCTTATCCCAGGAACTTCTAGCCCGATTTAAAAAGTTAACCAAAAATAACTTACCAAGGGAACGACACTTTGGGGAAAAAGTATAAGTCTGTAAAGTGTGAGTTTAAGAACCATTCCAAATATTTGAATTGATATACATTTAACTTCCTAACAATTCATTGATCAAACATACGAGAATTTAATATAACATAATATGCAAAGAGCCTCAGATAATTTGAATAAGGTTAAACTTTGCCTTTAACCCATGTTCCAAGTTATTTTTTGCTTGTTTCATTGACTTAATAGGACAGTCATCCCCCCATCTCCATACGAATGACAAATATATCTCATTCATACATGAAAAACCAGTATTTCTGAAACAATCCATCTTTTCAGTTTATACCAAAGGTGTTAAAATGATTTTTATCCGGCCTAAGAGCCGGGCAGCTCAATGTGATGACACAGCTTCTACGAAAAGACCAGGAAGTGTAATAACGAGCGTCATCGTGGATAGATAAATGGTCACCTAATGTAGGGAACAGCATTTTCGTTGAGTAGAATATCTGAAGTCCCCATCCTCGCCCTCACCAGGTGTAAAATCAAGACTTTACAGTCAAAGGCACTCTAGACGACCTGTCTATAGTTTGACTATCGATACTTGATCTCGAAAAACATCTATACTATCCAAAGTTCTATCGATAGTATCGATATTATCAATAGTATTGCTAATAGTATCAACAGTCAAATTGACAATGAGCTTCGATAGTATTGCAGAAGTAATTCCTTTTATATGGGGAGGAGCAAGCTAGGGAATAAACTGTAGCGGATTTCAATATAATGCACTTACAACTCAGCCTTTTTAAGGTTCCGTAGCCAAATGCCAAAAAGCCCCTTATAGATTCGTCATGTCTGCCTGTCTGTCCGTCCGTATGTCACACCCTTTTTTCTCCGAAACTATAAACACTACACTATTCAAACTTTGTAAGTATTCTGTGAACCGCTATCAGGTTTTGACAAGAAACTTGAAAAATAATTAATATATACATTGAACTGACACTCAAAAAAAAATTTATTTTCATAAGAGATTCATACATCATTTTTCTTTTTCTAAATATTTAACTTCAATTGTATAAATATTCCTTAATATTTTACTTCAAATTGTTCTTTTAATTATTTTTCTTAGTTATAATGTTTTAGATTTTAAGGTTTTTTGTTTGATGTTAGTGTTATAGTGTTTTTATATTGTTTGTTAATTTTCTCGTTTCCTATCAACCTATCGCAGTCCACTTTCCCAGATTTGCGCCAGATATCCCAGTCCTCCGCTTTTCTCATCCAGCCTCCACCAGCGACCTTTCGCATGTCGTTTATTGATTAATAATACGTTACAAAGTAAGCCATTTAATCAACATAATATATCAATACTAATCCGGTCTAATTTACCCTTTATAGCAAAAAAAACATTCGCTTCCGACTGCACCTTTTAAAAATCAATACTCTAAAACATACACGAGCAGATTTCATAAATGCAATTTAAACTTAATTACCAATTACATCTCTGGAATTCAATCAAACTACATAAATCCTATATAAATAGAAAAACTCTATATAACGGATACTAATTAATTAAAAATAGCAACGACTGAAGTGAGTTTGTTTTCCTGACACCATTGAGGTGTATATTTAAATCTATGCCCTACACCAACAGATACCTTTTCCCGGCAATATAGACCGAGACTTAAATTGTGGATATCGTTCAGTCGTCTGCTAGATGCAGATAAATATTTAATCTTTGTGATGAATTTAATGTGGTGGTGTGTGTTTGGTATACCATTGGTTGTGTTCTGATACGTAATACTAAAGTTAGGTACATACCTATATATACATATTTATCATCATTGCTTTGTAAGAAGTTTCTGATAATAAGGACCGTATTTTTTTACTGTGACTGTTTTTATAATAAGTTACATTATTTTAGTATGATTTAACTTTTGAATTAATTATAGGACAAAACCAATTGCAGATAAAACTGTTGAGGTAATGATATTTTTTTATATTTCCCATGTTTGCTGAATATTGCTGATATTCAAATCTAAATACTTTTTTCTGTATTAGTGCTCAGTAAATTAAGAGTCGGTAGTTTTAGGTCGTGTAGATTCTGAAACTTGGTTCTACATGGGATCTGATATCTTTTTCGCACAAATTTTATGTGGTCGTCTTGGCGCCATTTAACATGAAATTTTTTTGATAAGATTAATTTTTTGGTTCAATTATAAAATAGAAAGAAAAACAGTAAAGCGACTTAAGTCAGCTATTGATTTTTTTATTACTACGTTGTCGGTATTTATCTCGGAGCTTGTTATGTATTATATTTTTCAGATATGCTTCTTGTTATACCTTAACTTATACTTGAATTGTAGGCTATTTATTTCTTAGGTGCCTACCTTAGCCTAGGTTAGTCTAAACGGGCAGACGATGATTCACCTGATGGTAAACGATAGCGCCAGAGCAACGACTGCGTTGCCAACATTAGTACAAACATTTGTGTGCATGATCATGGCTGTTAGTAATGGTCTGGGTGTTTTCTATGTATATTATATTTTTACTAATACTTAATATGATAAAAATTGAGAATATGATTTGATTTATATAATTATTTTGATTGACAAATGAATCTGTACTAAACACATTTTTTTTGAAAAGAGTAACTACTGAATTTTTTGCTGGTTTCTTCTCAGTGGAAAACTACCTCGCGAACCAGTGGTAGCTTCATTTGAGATTCATAAGTGTTCTTTAAGGACCTAAACTGAATAAACACTTTTCATTTCATTTCATTTCATATAATATGTATGTATTAAATATTAGTACCCATAAAACAGGCTTCACGCTTAACTTGGTGCTAGATGGCGCTGTGTGAATGTCATTGAATATTTATTATTATTCATAAAAAGAATTATGGGGAGAGGCAAGGAGGAATTTTGGGCCTCCGGTTTCATTTACTCAATGAATTGCAATGCATACTTTGTTTCACACCAACTTTCTGTCATACCGTGTATCAATGAGCCGTCCCATTGATACAGCAACATGGCTCCCTCACACAGAATTTTTTATAACTAGTACTATTTATTCATAATTTTGATAGTTAAAAACCAATAACCTGATGAATGTTGTGATTGCTGAGGATCAATTAAACGTACTTGAGCTTCAACAATATTTTTAAAATGTTGACTTTCCGCTGTTTTGACCTTCAATAATATGACCATGTTTGGCATTTTAGATCTGAACTTAATGGCACCCAATTCATGAATCTGTTATTATCGTATCTTTTGCTACTTTATAACCTACGATATAACCCTTGAAATCCGTCATGCCTACGGAATCATATTTATTTCGGCCTTAAGTTGATGCTCCTTTCAGGTCCCATTTATGTTACTCCTTGATCTCCTTCTCACAGCTGCTTTTATTTTCGTAGATTGTAGTGGCCAAATTCAGTCTTGGTCTTCAGTCTTGGTCTTGTTCTTGCGTTTTTGCAAGACCAAGAACAAGACCGCGTATTTTTAGCAAGACCAAGACTGACCGTGCAAGCTTGAGCAAGAACAAGACATAGCCTGCAAGACTCTTGCGTCTTGCAGCTAGGACTAAGCGCTATTTATTTAAACGAATAGTATTATAAATAAAATTTTGACTCGAAATGAGAACATTGTAAACCCCATTTTTTGAAAGAGTAACTACACGAGTTTCTTGCCGGTATCTTCTCGGTAGATAACAACCTCCCGAACCGGTGGTAGATTCATTAAAAATAACTTCTTGACGATTCAAAAGTGTCATGTAATGATTTATTTGAATAAAACATTTTTGAGTTTGAGTTTTGAGTTTATTTCACGGAGTAGTTAGGTGTAACAGTTCGGTGTATAGGTACTATGAGACGCAAAAACTGTATCAAAGAATATGAAAACTGGACCTATGCGCATTACGACTAATACCATAAACATACCTACATAGCGAATAAAAAAATATCCATTAAAATCAAACTGAGTGCATGCATAGTTTCATGCACTTTGATAATGCGCATCAAAGGTTTTGTACTTACTTCTAATTTGCCGCTTTTCGGAAGTACATGGTTATGATACACGCGCCGGCGGCTTCTTTTGAAATCATATACAACAATCGTTGCCGCCGCGCCGAAATCACAACATTTGACACTATTTTATGGCCGCCACAGGGCGTAGGTATACTCATGCAAAATAATTTCGAATTTTAAGAGTACCTACAGGTGTTCCAAAGAATAAATAAGTTTCAGAGTGCTTAGAATGAAAATGAATACATTATAATGATCACGCAAGTAGTATTATGATTACGATAAAATGGTAAGGATAGGTAGTAGATGTCATAATAATTTATTCTAGTAAGTATATTATAATTGATTATATGGTTTTAAACTAATTACTTGGTACTATTATTGTACATTCAGTCATTATATTTCTTAAGTTTTTACAAGAAAAAATAGCAAAAAAGTGTTCAAATATCACCGTTTGATAAAATTGTAGCCACTTTTAAATATACCTGAAACGTGTAAAACAATTCTACAATACTAATAAAATAATATAAAAAGCGTAGATACTTACCTACTAATAAAACAAAAAGCCTGCGATAAGAGTTTTGTATTGCTTACCAGCCCGAATATCTCTGAGAGAGATGATGAGAGTAAGTATTACTAATTTATTAGTAAGTAAGTAGCCAACGAGATGGAATTCCCACATACATGATTGGATTTGGTTTAAAAGTGAGAGCGGGCATTAACATATTGTGCAGTTCTGTCACCGAATTGAATGATTTTCAAATCACAGCTAGTGAATGGCAGGTACTCGAAAAATTACATAAATTTCTAATAAACTTTAAACTTTTAGTACAAAACTTGGTGGAGACAAATATGTTACATTACCGCTAGTCATTGTATCATTCAATCTCTTGCTAGATAAAATTGAATCCATGGTAAAACAGTTAGATGAGAAACCTAATCGATCTGAAGTGGATGAAAGGCTCATTCTAGCTTTCCAAGCAGCCCGAGACAAAATGCTTAAACATTATAAGAAGAGCAACTGGATTTATTGTACTTCTTTAATTTTAGACCAAGGCATAAGGCTCAGACTTTTGACCTGACAATGTGGGGGAAGCAACTTAAAACAGAAAGTCTGCGCAAGTTCAATGAACTTTATGAAGAATATAAAAGTCTACACTCACTGAACAAATCTCTGGAATTACCAAAAAAAGAAATAAAGTATGTGATGAAGATGAAGACGTAATAGACTTTGATAAACTCTATGAATGTCCCTCGACGTCATCTGGATCTTGTCTTCAAGGCTTAGTGATAGACGAGTTGGAGGAGTACCTGAGAAAACCAAGAACTGCCAGCTCGGAAGACATTTTAGATTGGTGGAGGACGCATGAGACAGAGTATCCGACTTTATCGAAGATGGCCCGTGATTTTCTCTCAATACCTGCAACTTCAGTACCTGCTGAGAGATTATTTTCTAAAGCATCATTAGTAATTAGAAAACATAGAAATAGGTTAAGTGATGAGTCAGCCAGATGGTTACTTTGTATTAATTCTTGGTCAAAAGAATTAATATAAAGTAACATAACCTAATGATAAAGCTGTTGTGTACTGTTGTTTGATTTGTGTTGTACTTTATTTTTTATTGAAATAAATGATAAATCGTAAAATTATTTTATTAAATTCATATAAGTTGAGGGTTCAATCTTTCTAGACAAATATTGTTTTTTAAAATACAGTCAAGTTATTGTAATTAATTTGTTTATTACTTGTTTTAGCAAATGTAAGCTTATTTTCTAAGACATGCAAAAATACAAATTGGAATGTGGAAGTAACTGTTTCTTAATTAAAGATATTATTAAAAACAGTTACTTCATGAAAACAACGATAGGTCAGTTGATTTTTCAAATTTCTTATCAAATCTTCAGTAATTTATTAATCTGCTTGATCTTTACTATGGCTATGTTAATTCAAGCTCACAACATTCCAATTCTAATACGTTTTTCTAAGATTTAAAATAAACTTTAATAAATAGTAATAGACTAATAGGTAATTGCAAGACTTGCAAGACTCTTGCTGCAAGACCAAGACTGGGAGCGCAAGACCAAGACCAGGTGTATTGGCGCAAGACCAAGACCAAGACTGGCTAAGTCTCGTCTTGTTCTTGCATTTGGGCAACACTAGTAGATTGTTCATTTTCCATGAATGAACGTGACTTGTAGCAATTTGTATTGCAGTTGAATTCAAACCTAATGCATTTAAGTTATTTTCTTATTTAAAGGAAGTATAAAGGAAAATTATAACAAAAGGCTTATTTTATAAAATAATACTTATATGCCTCTAAGTAACTAAAGCAGTAACAAAATAAATCTGATTTATTCATCCAATTACCACGAATAGGGGTGCTCGTTGATTGTCTATTGTCTGAACGGAATACAATTCAACGCATCATAAATAACATAGATAATAGTCAATAAAACCGGGTAGAGTAAGAGGAAATACCATAGCATTTGTACCATAATGTTGACTTTTATTAGTAATACACAGGAATGTTATAAAGTAAATCAACGCTCACACTGTGCTTGTGTTATTGTTTAGCTAGAAAAGACATCATTATGTTGCTGCAATGACTCTGTCTCCCGGTAGCAGAGCGTTAGGCTCAATGGTGTGGACTGTTGCTTTCCGATCTGGAGGGTTGCAAGTTCAAACGTACCACGTTCACGTACCAATGTGTTTTCGAATTGTCGAAACTGTATGTACGTTATCTGACGCCCTTATGGTGAAGGAAAACATCGTGTGGAAACTTGCGCAGGCCTGCCAAGTGATCCAAGGGTGATGTCGGCCAATCCGCACTGGGCCTGCGTGGACGACTAAGGCCTATACACCCTATATGGGTAGGCTCGTGCACCTCGGTAGGGACATTTGATGGGCTGATGACTCTTACTCGTATGTACAAGTATCGTAGACTGACGTGTCTAAGTCAAAATATTAGTGTCAAAAACTTCAGTTACATACGAAAGATCTCTTTCTTTCTCATTATGAACATCTAGGACATAAAGTTTACCAGAAACTTAACTGCCAAGTGATAAACTTCCAGCTAAACTTCCAGCTCCCCCTTTTATATTTCACTGTGCATTCTGTATTAGGGATTCGACATTCCGACCACAAAAACAGTTATGTGGAAAACGTAAGCACATCAAGAGTAGTTGATGATACTTTAAGAAATTAAGTCACTAATATAAATGTAAGGTAATATAAAACTTTGGCAAAGAGTATCGCTACGGTAGGTCTTATCAAAAATCTAAATGAATATTACATTGTTGGAATTGAAAATATCTCACAAAACGGGTCCTTTTTTTGTACAAATACCTTAAACAGATGAGCATTTGTGAAAAGATTAATTCATGTGGAAGAACCGAAGGATGTACATTATGTCTGGATTGTAACAAATGAAAGGATGACGTCTCTACCGACTCTTTTGGGAAATCCGTGACGATGGTGCTAAAGAAATAATAATAAATCTTATAAATATACATCGGAGAAAAGTTATGTTTTTAAGAAATGTCAATGCCTTATTGTTATGTAATATTAAATGAATCTTAAGAAATTTATAGATGCATATTATAGTTCCGGTGACGTGAAAAATGGTAGAATTCCAGAAACAATGGTAATTTACTAGGTGGTAGACTCGTACTGAGTCGTCTAGGCAGGTTGGTACCTGACGATACCTGGCACTTTGGTGGTCCACAGTGCCAGATATCATCTCGTGAAATAGGAGTGCTTTGCACTTCTGTGTTTCGGAATGAGGACACTGTAGCTCGTAAAATTATCGAATATAAGAGACGTAGGTCGTTGTCGAATTTTTCGAGAACGAGACGAAACCCTTTTTTCGCGGAAGAAAACGGTTCCTCGAAACTTCTTGTTGCAACTGGTTTAATCGCCGACGTTAATATAGTTGCGACTAAAACTAAAACCTTTCCAAAACAGGAAAGGTTCTGAAAACGGGTATATCGTCGCGGAACGGTAAAACATCTGGGGTGACTGGTGCAGGGCAGTGTCACTTACCTTATGTCATAAAAAAACTTTTAACCGACGCATTTTAAGAAAAGTTTAATTCGACATTCGGATAACATCAAAGTGAATCGGGTAAACCTTAATGAAGACCGTCAGTACACATGCGCTTGCAGTATGTATATTTGTAGCATAAACAGTCTGTTACTATTGTCTGGGGTCTGGGTGATGATGATGATATATACTTGAGACTGCTTCTTTTGATAAAAATCCGGGTTGTCTCAAATTTATACAAATGCACAGTCCTTGTACTTCATAATATTAAGAAGTAGGTTCTTTTATTATATGTAGGTATTGTACGTTATTTAGTAACCTTCGAAGTGCTTGCCACCTCTTTCTAGACAGTTCGGCCCAAAAGCTTGTAATTCTCTTTAACTCGGTTTGATAATAATATCATTTATTATTATTATTATTTTATAAATTACCATATAAAAATTAAATCAATATTTTTTATCAAATAAAACTCCACAGTTTCGAACGCAGCGATAATTTCGTTTAAGTACATCTCTCAGTTACTCTCACTTTCAAACACAAGTATTTTAATTTCGCCCCACAAATTGAAGTCCCAGTGGTGTGAGATAGAGGGAGGCTCTCGCTGGCCAAGGTACGTACCCTGTTTGTAAGGCTATATTATAAAATCCTCGAAGCGCTTCTCTTTTTTTGTTACCAAGTGTACAGCTCGGTGAAGACGCTTACCTGATTGTAAGTGATGACAGAGCGGCATTGAAGGAGACCAACAACTGATAGGCAGTAATTTTCCATCAATGCCGCACAGAGCCCGACACCAGAGACAACAGATGTTAGGTCTCTTATACCGGTTACTTTACTAGCTACAGTCACAGGACCATAAATCTGGCACTGCGGCTTTTTTTTTTCGAACTGACTACTGCTGTTTGCCGCAGATGGCCTTTACAGCTTCACCGGACAAGTGGCGAACGCAGATGGCTCTCAGCCTTAAAGCACTGCGTTAGTTTTACCTAGACGACAAAGTACCGAGCAAGTACCTAGTAATTCAATTCAATAGTGTTCAATTCAAGAGCGAATAAAGCGAAATACTCGTTCCTGTGATACAGTGATATCTACGAAATCGTTGTGTGTTGTGTGACAGTGTGAAGTGTTGATCAGTGATCATTTAGGTATGTGCCTAAATTGATTAAGTAGTGAGTGTGTAAGTGTTAAGATAAGTGTTGTGTGCAGATTCTGGTAGTTACAAATAACTGTGTTACCGTGTTATTCTTTGTGTTTGGCATTATTTTATCCAAAAACCCCAGCTCGTGAGAGTATTAAAAAGTAATTACCCATCTAACCATAACATCAAATCTATCAATTAATTAAGTAACAGGTTATCTTTCTTATTAAATTTTATTATAGTACCATATTGTATACGAATATGAAAGCATCATTAGACAATCTTATTAAGACAAACTATGACATCAACAAAATATTGTACACTAATAATAGAAAAAAATGGAACTCTAAATTATTTGGGCAAGATCATATCAGCGGACAAAAATTGGTAGGTAACAAGATATAAAATTATACAGACAGCAGCCAAGTAGCCCATTGAGAGTGGGATGAATTATTCATAAACGCTGACCGATTTTAGACTTGCAGGTTTGGAGGGTTTACTAGTTTTGTATCGAAATCTATTTTATTTTTAAAATGCCCATTATTATCTTAACAAACTTATAAAAATACTTAAACGCAATTATAATAAACCTTCAAATACTCATCAAATACGAGTAACAAGTCAAAGTAATATACTTCTTTAAAAAATTCAACTTTAGATAATCAATAAATTAACTAGATGCATATTATTCTGACTCAATATGTGTCCGCGGCAAAATTCTGTCCATCACGTCGGATGGGCAGAATTTTCATATAGTTTCACATGTCATGTCATAATGACATAGTAGTGTTTTTTATTTTGTTCCCGTTCAATGACGCATTACTTTCATAATTTTAATGAATAATCTTACTTTATTCATCACCCAATTTTATAAAAAATAACGCGATAATAACTTCTATAAATAAGCCACACCAAAAAATTCACTCCATGTCTCCTTTGCCCAAATTCCACTAATTTTAAAATGCACCAATAGATTCGTAATTGTGTCTCAACTGTCAAACGAACGACAAACATGTCAAGGACTACATCTTGTGTCAATTGTTTTTAGAAATTGTGAATTGGTAATTACTACTTATGTATGTTGACATTCGTTTCACAGACATTGATTTAAATTACTACTGAGACACTAAAGCTATCATGGTCGCACTTCAAATAACGGAATCAGGCAATGATGTAAAAAGAATAGATTCGTGATATGCTCACAAAACAATCGAAAAAGTTTTCCGAATGCAGCGACAGCACACATACACTTTTTTCGAATGAGCGTACATTTACCTCCAACTGTATTCTCTATGGCGGTTCGTTTTTGAGACACGGACGGCGTATCTACCTTTATATATACAGAATATATTGGAATCAGGGTCAATATTAAACAACAATAGGCCACATTATGGTCAACATAAGACACAGTACAATTTATTGTATTATGTAAATTACCTAAATTACTATTGTAGTAAATTTTATAAGTATGTATTTTGAAAAAAAAACAGCATTATCGATAAACAGCGAGATTCAAGGTAATTTATTACATAAAAAAAACAAACATATTAATATAAATAGAAATGGTAAAATGTCATAAAAAGATAAATCGGTCTTAAGTAGAAACTCTTATTAGACCTAAGTCACTAGATATTGTTAGAAGAATACAGCTCTTGACATTAATCGAAATGACAAGATATTTTATTACAAGATTTTATTTACTTTCACCTATCTCGTTGTCTGAAATGGCAAGTTAAATTTGACCTACTTTCCGGTTTGAAACATGCCGAAATTATGCCCGAATAAGTTGATCATGTGTCAATACAATATAATTATGACATCCTGATGATAACTGATGTCACTAAAAGTTGACAAAAGCAAATCGGTATTACAAAACTTTATATTCAGATGGTTTCCAGGTCGGATGATGGATTTGAAAAGTTGGCATAGTAACTCCATGATTTATCAAAACGTCACTAAGCAAATATATTGGGCTCGTTTAATTAGTCTTTAAAAACACTTTCGCTTTAGATCGTATCAAATCAAAAGTCTATTGAATGGATCTGGATGAATCTGAAATGGATGGATAGAACCATAGGCTGAAAGGGATGAATCTGGAATCGATAGATATAACCATAGGGTGGAATGAATGAATCTGGAAAGGATCGATGGAACCATAGGATCTTCGCAACTAAATGACAAAGTTACATCAAGTATGTGAATGTATCACTTTTTTATGTTTACAAATCCAATAGAAAAGACCAGACTTAATAGGTGCTAACATTAGCATACGCGAGTATTTGATGTAGCATTATTAAAAATTTTGACGTCTTTTGACTTACCAGTAAAAATACTTGCTTTTAAAACATGTTTTGTAGTGACGCATTACTACTGCCTTAAAATGTTTTTTTTTAATAATAATTCCAGTATGGATCTAATTTTGGGAATTCACATTGTATTATTCAAAAATGCCATGTAATGAAACATCTACTTGGAATTGCGGAGCACAGTTATCGTTAAAAACACTGTATTGGTGATACTAAAATTACTAAGAACAACAGTAATTTTAGTAAATTAATTTTAGTAATAACAGTATGGATTTTCAATGAGTATTATACAAAAGTTCATTTAAGTAACGAAATAACGAATAAATGATAATAAGTGCACTTCTGCTTAGTACTTATAATATCCATCAGTAAGGAGGTTAAAGGTCCAGGATACGTTCAGATTTTGTCCTCGAACTTCTTGGAGGACTTGGCCTCAGTTCATGACATAGTAGATATTACTCCTGAATCCAGCGACATTATCCATAAAATAATAAACACTAGGACAAATCAAGGAATTAAACAAAACAAATGAAAAAAAGGATATAACGTTCCCAAAAATTGCACTTACCTCCAAGCTTTATTTATCACCTTACCAATAGATAGCAACCAGCAATTCACCTCAAGCGACTTTAGCAGGTTAGTTTTAAATTGTTATATATACCTATTATGGACCAAAAAAATTATAAGTATTTGGTCAATAATTTTAATTATTGTTGAGATAGATTTAGTTAATAATCAAACAACTGTGATTTTTAATATATCAGTAGGTATAACAAACTCATAGTGTTTATTTTTACCCCAAAGAATTTTGGTCACTAGTGTATTTAAATTTTACTTATTTTGTAAGTGGGATGAGTTGACCAATTAAAATAAATTAAATAAATGATTTAGTCAACTCATCCCGCTTCGAAATAATCCTGCGGGATGAGCCATACATACATCGGACTTACGGTAAATACTTCAAGCACTCCATTATACTAGTAACATTTGTAAATATAAAAATGAAAGATAATGTAAGGAGTACCAAAAAAATATATAATGATGAGCTCGCAGAAATTGTAATGGGCTAATTACAATTTCCGCATCTCCGCGTCAATTTTATGCTACTACAAAGGCACGGCAGGACTACGTTGATTTACTTACTGCTACCATTTTAATTAAACGCTTTCACTGGATCCCGGGATTAGGTGGGGGTTGGTAATTTAAGCCAATAATAATGAACAACCTTTGTCGAATACAATTATGATTTATCTACACCTTCACCGGGCACCAAGATTTTTTTTTTTTAATGTTGTATTTGTTTGTATACTATAAAAAAAACATCACAATTAAAATAGGTCTCCCTGGTCCCCACATTAGGCTAAGCCTGTCCTTTGAAGGACAGTAAGTAAACAATTCCCAATATTAACATTTTACCATTTTTGGCACTCGTACATAAGTATACAGAGATCCAAATTATCAAAAACAAGCCAAATATAGTTCCATTAAAAATTAAGTGTAGATAAAATCAAATATAAATTTAAATTGAGATATTCTATACACTATGGTTTATATGAATCACAGATATATAATGATATGAATGTGTATATGTATGTATGAATGTATTGTGTATAGTAGATTATTTCAATGGTTTCAACAGGTCTTCCACGTCAATTATAATTCCACTACAACAATATTTTTGTCAAAATACATTTTGTTTAAGAAACAGAGAGGGCCTCAAGTTGTAGTCTCACCAGCTTATTAAAATTTGTGTACAAGATAACGACCACAACGATGGGAAAAGTTTGATGATTGATATTACGGGTATTTTAAAAACCCTCCTTTTTAGTAGCTTGTCATATTCATCCAATTTAGTAACCATTTTATGGGTATGGATTGCAGCCCTTACCAAAAACCACCTTCTCACACTAAGCACCTCGGCTTTCCCATACAAAAATTCAGTCCTTCACCTTTAATTGACTGACATAAAGAAAAGTAGACTGTCCTTAACATTTTTCTATCAGTTGAATCCGCTGAGTTTTTCATAATGGCCAATTCTGAGACATTGGCTTCTCTCCGACAAGTAACTTGAAAGAAGGTAAGGGGATACAATATCTGTGAGCAGGGTCACTGCGTCCTTCGTTGACTTCCCTCTACGTAACCCAAACTGTCTACCTATAATCAAACTGTTGTTCTCCAGATAAGTTATTAACCTCTTCTTTATGATACGTTCAACAACTTTGAGATGCTCCAGTTAGTGAGATTATGCGGTAATTACTAGGATCATCCTTTATGTATAAAAAATGACCACCGCTATTTTCCAAGCTTTGGGCAAACTCGATACTCATGTTGAATAAATACGCAAGAATGGGCGCTAATCGCACAGCTATGAGTATTATATTGCTGTTTCTGCCCAGGTCTGTAGAGCTAGTTTAATTGTGTTTGTGGATTAGTTCCAATACTTCTTGCTCGTCGGTGGAAGAAATGTAAAACGAATGCAGTGTAGGATCCTTGTTCCTTCGGCAAGAGATGCGTAGGTCTGGATTAAGACGAGTCAGTATGGAGTCGACCAGATTCTTTCCAACCAATGAAAAATATGAATTACTCCCTTCTAACGCCTTTCGTACAGATTCGTTACTTTGGTCTAATAGCTCCTGTGTTGTAATTCTTATGACTATTTCATCACTTCAGAATTTCACACTTTGTTTTTGCATTTTTTCCATATTTAGGCCGTAACTCATGCAATACAAGGCCTTGCAATTCATATACCTACCTGCCTTTTATATAAGAGCCCCAAAAAGTCAATTTATAGTTACCATTCAAATTCTTTTTTTTTTAACAACCGAGCCTCCAAATGAAACAGAGGAACCATCCACGCGTACCATCCAGTACAACCCATTCTACTGGATTTTTGGCTTAATTTTCGTTCTTTTCAGGTTTTTTGCTAGAGCCACCACTGGAAACTCAATTAAGTTTCCCGAGCTTTGTCTGAAATTTATATTAACTGAAATATAGGATTTTGAAGGCATTTATCACTAATTACTCAGATTCCATCAGCTTCTGCCACTTATCCCTATTTTGCTTCTTTACACGAGCTGACATGGTGGCGTTTTAATACAAACACCCATTTTGATTTGATCCCCAGGCTATATATTCACTATGTAAATATATAAAGATTAAGCTGCTTAGTTTACTAAAACTTTGTGAATAAAATCAGTAAAAGTACTTAAATTTATTACTTATCGTGTTTATTATTATCGTATTACTCATACTTATATTTCTATGAAACGCAAACATATAAGATGACGAAGTAAGTAAAGATCTTTAATAATTTAAATCAATCCCTATTATATTCAATGCGGAGGGTGATCCACCGGATCAGCGTAATATCAATATTTAATCCTGGAATAGTCTCTGAGCCGTCTGTTTGTCTTGTGCACCACGAATTAAACAGCTGAAGGGCTGTTTACAATTTGATAGAGGAACTGGAATAACCTCGTTAACAAATTTATATTCCCCTCACTCTATTGCCGCAAACGCCTGTAATGTTCACTGTTGCGAAAAGTTGAGAACACAGTGAGCGGCCTTAAATATTAAAAGGATACCTTAGATCCCACGAGACACGCTACGTAACGTTAAGTTCATCAGCAAGCGAAAAATTTAATAAAATTAATAAAACTGTGTGATATATTCTTGCATCTCCTTTAATTAATTTCAAGAGGCTATATTTAATTTTGTTTTTTTTCTTATTAACCCTTCAGACAGCTGATAAAATATATAACCAACAGATGACTGAATATTTATTGTGCCTGGGATACAGAATTGAAAGTAGACAAATTTTATACATTTGTGACGTATGGTTCGAATTTGTTTATTCTTAGATTTGGACAGCAATCTTAAAACTACCTTTAAGTACTAGGTGGTAGATTCGATATTGAGTCGTCTAGGCAGGTGCCAGATATAGTCCCGTAAAATAGTGTGTGAGTGTTATACACGTATACAAAAAAATATTTGTTTAAAGTCATCATAGACCGCAGCTATCATTTCAGGGGACACATTTTTCAATTAATGACAGTGTGTCCATATTTTTATACGTCCATTTTCACAGAACCTATGATATTGAACACTGCGGTATACACTAACGTCGACGATTCTGTATCGATCCATCATCGTGAAATGTTAATAAAATACCTGTAAATTTTAATATTCAATAGGCTCTTCAGTTGAAACTTATTCAATAATAAATTGAAACTACTTAGACAACATTGTTGTCTCAATAGCTTTAAATCTCAATCTTTGTTGAGCGATCTTCTGATGTTCTTATTGTTCGATTTTAAAGTCAGACGTTTAACTAATTATAACTAATATCTAACCTATCAAACTTTACGCAGTATATGTATATGTTCGACGACCCATTCGGTGTAATGGTTGAGACGTCGGATACTGCACCAAGGAATCTTTGGGTATGAACATATCTGTTTGTATTACGATCACGGAAAAAGCAATTAATTGAAGTGAAAAAAGTAGACTTTTCAGGAGAAGCAAAAACCGAGCTTTATTTGCAATAATTGCTAGTATTTTTCCACTTTTATTATACTTACTTATGGTCTTTGAAAAAGTTGCTTAGATTTCAGAAGCTCTAGAAAGCTATGCAATTAAAACTACGACTATTTATCTTTATGGATTACGAAATAGCATGTCCCTTACATTAAAATGTTGTGTTCTATACCTAAATTATTTTTTTTTTTTTGTATTTGTTCACAAACGGAATGTAATGTGCAAAGGTGTACAATTATTCCTTAAATATATAATTTAACATTCATTCTATATATAGTGAACACGACATGCAATGAGTGGATATGGATACAATTTAATAATAAATAAATAAACAAATAATACTACAATACAGTATATGCCCTAAAATGCCCTATCATATTACAACATTTAAAACACTTTGCATTAATATAACAGACATTTGACGAAAATAATGTAAGTAGATTTTTAAATAGAGAACCTCTTTTGGTTCAGTAATTTTTGTAGCTCAACTAAAATCAGGTTGTTGCAAATAATTGCCAAACTCAATAACACGAGACTTTTTTGACTCAATTCTTTTCTTAAAATTTATAGTGCAGATTCTAATATACAGATGAATAAAAAACATATTAGAAAAAATAAATATTTCAATGATAAATAATAAATATCCACTGACATTCACACAACGCCATCTAGCCCCAAGTTAAGCGTGAAGCCTGTAATAGGAGTACTGAACAACAGAAAAAACTTACTCATTTACTTTTTTGTAAATACATACATATCATACATTAAAAACACCCAGACTAATACAAACAGATATGTTCATGCACACATATGTTGTATGCCCGGAGATCGAACCCGGAACCATTGGTGAGACACTTCTAAAGTGGAAAAAACTGTGTGCGTTCTATTCGGGGTAAAAAGGTTTCCATTGATTTTAATCTTCCTACTTTAAAACCTGCGTAAGGTTATGAAGTAGGAAATATGTTAAGGCTATGTAAATTAACCCCCTCAACCCCCCCCCCCCCCCCCCCCCCGGAAATAAACCACTAAAATTAATTAATAAATTTGGGGGTTTATTCCGAAAATAAATGCAATTTTATGACCAATAGTCTGCTTAATTTATAGCTTTCTTCCTTTTATATTACGGAATGCTAAATACGAACATTTAATTATCCTCCTCTCTCCCCCTTTTAGGAAAGTGGGAGAGAGGAGGATAAAAGACAAAAGGTAGCCTATATCAGTCTCCATCCCTTCAAATATCTCCACTTAAAAATACGTTATTCGTCTTTCCGTTATGCCTTGAAAGAAGCACAAACAGACACACTTTTACATTTTTAATATTAGTATAGATTTTAATACCAACATCGCAAATAACTGTGTTTACTTTTCACCACGCTTTTTCTATATAGTGATTAACTTTTGATGAAATAAAAAATGCAATTCATAATTTGATTCCATTTATTTATTAAATCTGTTTGTACATTACAAACTACCATCCACGTAAAACATATATCTACACACCATTGTTTTCAA
Organism: Leucinodes orbonalis; assembly: GCA_019425675.1. Classification (NCBI taxonomy): domain Eukaryota; kingdom Metazoa; phylum Arthropoda; class Insecta; order Lepidoptera; family Crambidae; genus Leucinodes; species Leucinodes orbonalis. The sequence goes on from PQWD01000951.1 coordinate 63,451, forward strand.
AATGTTATATATCAAGTTACAACCTTAGTTTCAGAATGATGAATGCAATGAATTGATATTATGAGACAACATTGAATACTAACTATTGAATATTAAACCTGTTACAATATGTAGATAACATACTAATATTACATAATTAAGAAAAAAATCTACCTTACAATACGTCCCAAATTAAAGTAATGCACATAAACAATTAGATTTCACAACAGAGTATAAAGAACGGTACCTCGGTTATAACTTCGGTAAACCAAAATCCTGTTGTCGAGTTGACTATAGATGATCAAATGATTTGGCACTGGCATTGGGTGTGCTACTTCATTAAACCCTAATTAATTATTAGCATTATGTCTATTAACATTAACAAGATTAAGCAGGGAAGACTTGATCCGTGAGGTGAAAAGGTAATATATGAAAATAGAGTTATATAGTTATAGTATATAAATGGAAAACAATAAAATAAATAATGATTATTCTACACTTGCCATTATAAAAACGCGATCAACTCATTAGTATATAATGAAGCTTATTTCTATACACTGAATGTTATTTTCAGAACGTGACATTTACAGTTTACTACAAGGTGGTGAACTCGGTACTGAGTCGTCTAGGTATGTACCACCGCAGTGCCAGATATCGTCCCGTGAAATATGTTTTTGCACTTCTGTGTTTCGGATGAGGGCGCAGAGGGACCAGTGTTGATGGAAAAATAAAACCAACTTACTGTTATTCAATTTCATTCAACACTACTTCTGCCATGGTCTGGCGTATCACTAACCACCAAATGAGCGCACTGACTGTAATCTTATGATATAAAAAACTTAGTTTACAAAATGACCATTATGCTAGTTTGGCACTGATACCTACCAAATGAGCTGTAAGCTCAACTAAACAGAATTATAATTTAGCTTTTGTCAATAAATGATGCTTTATGAAAAAACATGGCATTTTATTCAGATGTGAGAACAAGAAATATAGGTACCAAAACAGACTTAAGTTTATTTGCCTTTTACTTTATAATACTACTCGTTAGTTTGTAATATATAAGTATTGGAGAAAGTAATCGTCAACACAGTTTTATAAAAAAATCTATGACCATCGATTTACAATGCTGCTCCAATTTAGCACAAAAATATGTCCATTTCAATAATTCTAGGTAAATACCACAAATATATACAATTAAAAAAGGGCGGCATACAGTCAAATCCAGCCCAGTTTTTCAATCTATTTGTACTGCTTCATACAAAAATACACGTCCAATATATCACATGTCACCCTCACGCAGCAGCCAACCGCATCGAACTGAAACAAAGAGCAGTTTGAAAAAATGTAATACATAATTTTTAAATATACTATTTCATACAAACTGTTGCACCACCGTTGACACAACGTGATTCGGGGTTCATGTTCAGCTACTTCATTTCGCAATCATTTAAAAATAAAATCACGGAAATGAGTAACACCTCTGTGTTTCTGAGGAAAATGTTGAATAAAAATGATTGCCGTAAAAATTAAAGCAATATTTTTAAGCATTCACAGTTGTTACACTCTTAAGATTTTATAAAATGAAGTAGCTTCTAATTCAAGTTGCGATCCTATGAAACCTTAATTTGATTATAAAAAAAATATTTATTAAAAAAATATATAATAAAAACCTATGAATTTTATTTTTTTATAATTGTGGGTGGGTTTTGTAGCGAAATAAATAGTAAAAAGGTGTCATTAAAGTTGAAGCATTCTTTTGCAGCTTAAAATTCATACAGAATATCGCAATAATTTTTTTTAATCGATATCTTTGTGAAATTATGGAATAAAGGTTCTGGCAAAAATACACATAGTCCACATACAACATTGTGTTTTATTTAAAACACGAAACAATTGAATGACAACATACCATATTACAACTGAGCATAATTATACACTTTTAATTCATATTATAATAAAGTGATATATGGACATGGATCAGCATACACAATA
>PQWD01000952.1:0-29190 GCA_019425675.1 Leucinodes orbonalis
CTACCGGAGGGGCTGAGGTTCAAATCCGACACGTACCAATGTATTTTCGAATTTCGAAAAATATATGTAGTTATCCGACGCTCTTACGGTGAAGGAAAAACATCGTGAGAAACCTTCATGCACGCTGAAGAAGATTAGAAGGTTGTGTGTGAAGTCGTCCAATCCGCACTGGGCCCGCGTGAACGACTAAGGCCTAATCACCTATACGGGTAGGCTCGTGCCCCTCGGTGGGGACGTTTAATGAGCTGATGATGATGATGATGACATTAATTATAATGTAAATATTATGTATTTGTTTGGTCCTTCGAGACGGATGTAAGCGGTTACTGAACTATTGAGTACACATGATGTACTGATTGATGTATTAAGCGTGGACGTTTTGTAAAATTAATCTATTCTTTTTTTTCTAAGTAAATAAAAATTTAGGTATAAAAATAAATAGAGTAAGAAATTACAATATTTGAAAGTTCGTAAATCATGATTATTCAAAGTAATATTAAATGAAATTTTAATGACACAACCTGATGCATGCAAGTCTTTTCAGTGCCTAACGTACTCGGGTCTACTGGCAGTCATTTCTTGGAGGGAGTAATAAAATAATACCACGCAATTAAAATCTTGCTTGTATTTTTTACATTGTTTTTTATCCTAAAGTATCAAGAATCCACTTAAATCTCTTATATTTTAAAACAATCTTGTTTTTATTTACTTTAATCGTAATATAAGTATTTCAAAATATCATAAATCTACTTGAGTCACTTTTACACTGAGACTGTTTTATAATATAGAGCAATAAATTAAGCTTTTATTAATCCAGCCATTGTTTGTTTACTAAGAAACATATTTATCCTTCCGAACCTTACAATTATGTGTGAAAACAGAGAAAACGCTTTGTCTCGTATTTTAATATGAAACAAAGTCTTTTTTAGCAAATTAGCAGATGGCTGAGAGAAGTAACGGAAAATCTAGAATATGATTTATTGGTAGCTTATTAACATTTAAGTAAGTTTTTTTTATCCTTTATAGGCAGACATTTGACCGCCATTCACCTGATGGTAAGTGATGATGCGGCCGAGATGGATCATGCCTGCCTAGAAACAGCCTATTCACTCTGCCTTGAAGACGGCCAGGTTGTAATGATCGGGGAACACATAATATATAAGTTATTTTTCAGAATAGGTAAATCCTTTGTTTTGCAGTTCGGTGGTTGAAGTGGTTTTTAAGTTGGTATTAAGAAGTATTGTTTAATAACAATAATGTCATAAATAATCAATTATGTCAATATAATAATGCCGAATAACTGTAGCAATTACAGTTTATTCGGCATTATTTAGAATCGCTAATTATTTAGCTGGTTATTTCACAGTATTCAGTTTCTTCATTTCTCATCAGCTCATTAAACATCCCCACCGAGGGGCACGAGCTTACCCGTATAGGGTGGTTAGGCCTTAGTCGTCACACTTCCACCTTGAATCTCTTCGCAAGCGGCAGGTTTCCTCACGATGTTTTTCCTTCACCGTAGAGCCTCGGATAACGTACATATATTTTCTAAAATTCGAAAATACATTGGTACGTGGCGGGATTTGAACCTCAGCCTCCCCGGTAGGAGGCAACAGTCTACACGACCGACGCTCAAGCATTAATACAATTTTTGTAAACCTTTCATATTTTCAGCACCTTTTTACCAATTAATTGCCTGCCTTTTTTACGTATTACAAGCACGTATTTCTAGTACTTGAATTTACAGATTCTGCTTTAACTTTATAGAAATAAGATAAGGTAAGTACAACTTGAATTTTCGTATAATAACTTATCAATAACAACAACGCAACGGTACAAACAAATAATGTTGGTGGCAAATAATAACGGTTGACAGAGCTCGCATCTATTAGTATGAATTAAATACGGTGAAATATGGTTTAAATTAATATGGATGTATGCGCCGCGCGCAGCATTAACTGAGCTGGTCCACTTAGCGCCAATGGTATGAGCTCATTTTAAAGAAGAAATATTTATTTGTTATAAAATACACACACACTAAAAGAAGGTGGTATAAGTGCCAGATAGGACTTCAATCCGCATTTGTCCTAGCACAATAAGAGCATGCCAGGACGCTGGTTTTCAGTGAAGCGTTGGAGGACATTTCATACAGTATGATTTATTCTAATTGGGCGTGAGGGTTGAGTAGTCGCTATTATATCAATGGTTCTAGCATTTTTTGACGAATATCTAAAAAGGCGCTGATGTTAATTCGTAACGAACACAGCTGTTAATAGACCTCCCCCATTTTGCGTCAGATAATCAGGTCCTCTGCATTATATCCAGGCTCAAGCAGCAGCAACCTTGCGCAATTCACAGTTCCATCGGGCCGGAGGGCGTTATGCTACGCTCGCCAAGACGCGGTCTCCACTCCAGAACTCGTCTGCTACAACGGCCATCGGTTCTGCGACATACCTGACCAGCCCACTACCACTTCAGTTTATCGATCCAGTAGTTTACTCACGGTTAATTAGAAAAGAAACTTACCTTTATTATAATAAATGAAACAGTAGTGCAAACCACAAGTGTTAAATGAACAAATCGTTTTGTAAGTTGAAAATAATAAGCGGCCTTCCAAACAATATTCACTGAATACATTATTTTGTCTTACTGTGCTCCGCTCGAGTGCACTTTGCTACTGAATTATTAGCAATTTTAAACTTCCCAGCATGTGGAAGAACGTAGAACTTCGAAGATCGCGGTGTTTCGATTTCGCGTATAATAAAGGTATGCCTTATATAGTTATTCCCAATATACTCGTAGTTTGGAAAGAAAAATTCAAAAAGCATATAAGCCAAGGTTGTTTATACATTAAAATTATGCAAACATTTTTTTTATTTTTGTACTGTTGTACATTTATAGCCTGACTTTTATTTTACTATTATATTTTAAGCAGATTTATAATAAAAGGATTCAAAGACAAACCATGTGGTGTAATGGTCGACGTGTTGCTTATTACGCCAAGGGTTCTCCAGGTTCGATCCCAGAACAGTACATACATTTGTATGACCGTGTCTGTTTACATGGCTTGGGTGTTTTCTATGTAAAATATGTATGTATTTACACAAATATATATCAAAGTAAAGTAAAATTTATATAGGAACTATTACCATATTCATTGTTAAACATAAATTAAAAACAATTTCTAATTTATATAAATGGACTGAAAGTACGCTAATCAACGTAGTCAGAACAACCACACGAAGTCGTGACGCTGGTCTTCCGTAGATACAGAACTACGTTGATACAGTGTTTAGTATTCATTTTATATTACAGGCTCTTGTCCAAACTAAACAAGAGCCTGTAAGACTTCATGGCGCTGTGTGAATATTAGTGGATATTTATTTAAAGCACACTTAAGACGGTGCCCACCACCCGCGACCAATGCTTTCCGTATGTCTGCACGCTTTTGTTTCCTACCCTTATGTCTCGGATGGAAGTCGGCGCAATATATAACGAGCCTTTGTTACTTAACTATTTTATTTTTGCATCTAAATATCCTTTAATTTAAAACATCGTGAGGAAACCTGCGCACGCCTGCGAAGAGATTTAAACTTTCAAAGGTTGTGCGTGAAGTCGTTCAACCCGCACTAGGTGAGCGTGGACGATTAAGGCCTTATCACCCTATACGGGTAGGCTCGTGACCTTCAGTGGGAACGTTTAATCAGCTGATGATGATGATGGTCCTTTCATTTGTGTTTTTAATAATTAGTCGACCTATAACTGGAAATCAAGCAACATATTTATTTATGTTACAAAGCGTTAAGGACGGTCATGACGCTCGACTGATGGTAAGTGATATGCCTGACCATTGCGACATTGATTGAGACCAACAACTGAGTCATTATTCTCCATGAATGCCGCACTGCGCCCGACATCCGAGACAACAGACGTTAGGTCTCTTATACTTGGCAATTTTACTAGCTCATTCTCATTCCAGCAGTTGATGGCCATGTTATATACATACATATTTCTTCCTCTTGCAACGCGGCGTAACATAAGTGATATTTGTTTCTTGGCACAAGTTGTCACTGGTAAGGTGGACAGCCCTGAGTTACTATCTAAAATTAATCTGAATACTAACCTCTTAAAATTTCGTTCACGTTCAATACTATATGTAGCACACACTAATACTAACTACAAGCAAAACACATTTCTTGTTCGTAGTAGTCGTAGTTTTTCCGTTTTGCCTATTGATATTGACCTGTTTTTCACTAGCATCCCCTCGATTAAAAGACAAATGACAAAATCGTACTTTGAGGCTCTTGAACCTTGATGATGTTAAATAATATTTGTTTTGGTTAAATACGTATTAATTAAGGTTGTGGTTACCTCAATATGACTGTTGTAATTTGATTACTCATATGTGGAGATTTGTAATTAGTATTGTACTCTTATCATATTGTTATACTTTACTATAGTGTCTTTTGAAACTGTAAATCTTCCAAAAAAAAAATATATCATACAAACAGACAGAAAGCGCGCTTTTACTTTTGTACCTAGGTTTTGGAATCCACTTTATATAACAACGAAAAAATCCTATTATATATATATCCGTCTTAAGTGTATAAGTTTAGATCCTTATACACTTAATACGGATATATCTAATAGGAACACTAATGAAAACAATCGTTATTATAAAAATAGGAAATCGAATAAAAGATAAACATGTAAAAAAAACTCCCAAAAGAATCTGTTATTCCGACCCACTGCTTGATGGCGGGTCTAATTCAATCAAAGCGATCCATATCAATAACCGAGCCTGTTATCTTGTCACCCCACGCCGGGATTTACATACAAATACATACAAATCTGTACGGAACCATAATCGGTTCCGGGTCACGTGTCTCCGTGGAGAATCGGTTAAAGAGACCATTAGTTCACGCTTAATAAAGCCACAATCTTCTCACAATAGGAAACAGGCTGGCAGTATGACAGAGCATGCCGTTGCCTCAGAAAAAAAAATAAAGAGGGGGGTAGCAGATTCCAAATTTGAATTTGATTATCGAAGTGTGCCGGCTATTTATCATTTGTAATGACGCGCCCGAGGAAAGAGGACGTGCGCTCGCTAATATTGTAATCTTGTAAATGCGTTCAGAAATACATATTTATCATTTTGTCCGTGTACAGTGGAGCTGTTTGAGCGGAAAATATTGAGCTTTCCATTGATTATGTATGACTGTAGAATGTTTTGAACAGTTGTTAGGATTTATTGCGGTGCGCATGGAATTTGGAAATAAGTTAACTAACTCTGATTTAATAGACGCGTGGTAGCCATTGATGAAAATAGTGATTTTCAAAAATGTTTATTAGATATCTATACTAATATTATAAAGCTGAAGAGTTTGTTTGTTTGTTTGAACGCGCTAATCTCAGGAACTACTGGTCCGATTTGAAAAATTCTTTCAGTGTTAGATAGCTCATTTATCGAAGAAGGCTATAGGCTATATGTCATCACGCTACATGCAATAGAAGCGGAGCAGCAATGAATAATGTTTTAAAATCCGGGGGGAAATTTTCTTACGTGGGATTCCGCTGCGTACGCTGCGTAAACGGTTAAAGTTTCGCAAAAGTCATGTATTAGAGTATTTTTACGCTTTTAAAGGTCTACAAAAAAGTCTGAGACAGCATATGTCAGCATCTTTTAAGGTTAGGCCCTATAACATATTTTTTTGCTAAATTTTTTTTCTAAAATAATGCATCATTTTGCGAAGCTATTTCATAAATATGATATCAATCCTTATCCAAATAAATACTTTTTATCACAAGTATTTCATTTTAAACAAAATTGCCCTTTATATCATTCAATTTAAATGAATATTCTTATCAGATATCGCAGTTTTAACTCACCTATATAAACGAAGTAGCGGGTGAAAAGAGCGTTAGACGTAACTATTCCACGCGGACGAAGTCGCACGCAAAAGCTAGTACGTAATATTCTGAAATAGGGTCACAGTACATTTGTTAAATTATGAGAGAATCAACCAATTCTATTCTTAACAACCTCAGCATATGTCTACTGCTGAACGAATTTCTTCCCTAACGCTGACCGATCCCTACAACACATCAGCTACCCGCCACATTAAACAGATCATCAGCCAGATTTGTTTGGTGAAAGGCACGAATTTAGAAGAAGTAGAAGCCACTCGAGAATCTTTTCATTTTTATCAATGATATTCTGTATAAATAAAGCTAGATACGCCACCCGTGCCTAAAAATCAAACCGCCAAAGAGAATACAAGAGATTACAGTTGTAGGCAAATGTACGCTCATTCAAGTTATGTATGTGTACTGTTGCTGCGTTCCGAACACGTTTTTCGGTTGTTTTGTGAGCATTAAAGAATCTCTACTTTTACGTCATGATTATTATCGACTTCTTCACAACGTTTCCTGCCCTGTTCAGGTGCACAATTTTTTGGGATATTAATTTTAATGAGTTGGTCAAATCTCTCACCTGGTAGTAAGTGATACGCCTGACCATGATAGATGCAGTGTGAGAAAATCTGTAATAGAAGGTGTTCATTATTTTGCGTCAAAAATGCGCCCGTCACTTGAGACGACAGATGTAAGCCCGGTAATTTTACTAGCCGCAGTGTCCTCATCTCGAAACACAGGAGTGCAAAATACTCCTGTATTACAGGACTATATCTGGCGCTGAAGTGGTACCTACGTACGTGGTAAACGACTCAAGTACCGAGTCTACCACCTAAAGAATCCAATGATGTAAAAAGTATGGATTCGTAATATGCTCACAAAACAACCGAAAAAAGTGTTTCCAATGCAGTGACAGCACACATACACATATTTCGAATGAGTGTACATTTACCTAAACAAAAGAGTACAAACTTTACTCTCTTCGTTGGTTCGTTTTTGAGGCACGGATGGCGTATCTACCTTTATATATACAGAATATCATTGAAAGAATCTGAATGACTCACAAACCATGTCGATATAGGTAACGTATTCTAGTAATATATTTATCACAGTACGTATATATTAGGTCCCGGGTCCGAGTCATAAGGGTTACAGACTGCAGCGTACGGAGCTGCATTCAAATGCATTCTGTGTCACTGGACCCGTCCATCATCGCCCGCGTCTGTGAATCTTTCGCATATACAGCATGTGGTATTTAGTTTTACCAAAAATTACCTCATTAAATAAACATTAATTCTTAATCTGAAAACCGAGCCAAGTTTATGATGAGGTTATTTCTTTTGCTCAAGTTTTTTTTTATTTATTTATTTAATCATTCATGCACACAGAAATTCAATAAAAAAAGAGGTACATGGAAAAAATGTACAAAGGCACTGCTTATTTCATTATGAAATTTCTTCCAACAGGCCTAAAAAAAGGAAATTAATTTATTATGGTATTTCTGTTGTTTTACTTAGCATTAAATCTTTATTTTATTTTGTGTACTTATTGCTACCACGTTTTGATTACTACTGAGACAGATATTTACTTGTTGGATATTGACTATTACGTACACGTCACTAAATTAATACCCTGTTTATATCAAATAAACATAATTATTATGACTTATTCGCCATCTCGCTCGCTCGAGCGAATTGGCACTTTTCAATTTTGTTTATTTTTTGTTGTCAACTCGCTCGTCTATATTAAGTAGAGTCGAATAAAAAGAATACGCCACAAGATATCATTCACCCTGCTTTAAAAAACGTTTAGGCCCAAATTTTACATATTCCGATGGCTTTTAAAAATCGGAAGTAAACTTAAGTTGCTCAAGTTAAAGCAACTGTTTCGTATCACCGTTATCGTTGTCACACATAACATCACACATGTATGACCATTATAGAGCTATTTTACCCATGGTTATAGTTCTGATGTATGAGTAGGAATGTGCCCTGTAGTAGGACAAAATAGGCTGAGGTTGATGCTACGAGTAGGTATATATCAACCCCAATTTTTCCTTTAAAGCGCAGCTGACGGTAATATTTAATAGAAAAAAAATATTTATATTGTATCTGAGCCGTGGCGGTTCAATCGTTTAGTGGCCGATGTCTGAACCATTCTCTATACACATGAAAATAACTTACTATTTCTTCTAAAACATGTGTAAAAAGTTTTTAATTAAATATATTCCTATGTGTAATACGGAAAATTCCCCAGTAAGCATCCTTTAACCGACACAAGGGTCGCCCGTTGCCCCCGTGAATAAATTCTATTAAATTACGTACGCTTCGTCGCGCTGGCGAAAGTATTGCTCTGCTATCACATGTCGGGACACCCTGTAGCCGACTCGACCCATTGTCCCGCAAGGATTTGTGGACGTGTTTGTATGGTTGCTGTTCTGTCTCAGTTAAATATCATGGCAGAGTATTGTAACGTTCTTCCGTGTCTTGTACTTACGTGGGTTTCTATTGACTTCTGGTATTTGTGTTTTTTAACTGTAGTCAATTTCTACGTATCTTTGGATCCGAAATGGTTAAGGTAAATCATTATTACCGCCTTTTATAAATAAATATATATCCACTGATATTCACAACGCGCTATCTAGCCCTACGTTAAGCGTGAAGCCTGTATAATGGGTACTAACAACTGATAAACATACTTATATACATTTTTTTGTAAATACATAAACACCCAGACCAATACAAACGACATGCACACAAATGTTTCTACTGCCCGGGATCGAACCCGGAACCTNACAACGCGCTATCTAGCCCTACGTTAAGCGTGAAGCCTGTATAATGGGTACTAAAACACGGACAAACATACTTACATACATTTTTTGTAAATACATACATATTATACATAAAAACACCCAGACCATTACAAACAGACATGTTCATGTCCACAAATATTGTACTGCTCGGGGATCGAACCCGGAACCCTTGGTGTTGCAGTCGACCTCTCAACCGCGACACCAAATGGGTCGTCAAATATATCACATGCTTAACGAAGGCCTTCTCTAATGGTTTCCACGCGGGCCGATCCCTAGTAGTCGATATCCATCTGCCACCCGCCACCTTTACATGGTTAATGACCAGGTCCATCTTGGAGGGGTCAACCTTTGCTACTTTTTACGTTACGTAAACGCCACTCGAGAACTTTAACGCCTATCGGTCATCGGTTCTACGCGAGTAATATGCCAATTTCAGTTGCCACTTATAATCATGGTCCTAGTAGTCTCAATATATAAATTAATAATATACACTGACATTCACACAGCGCCATTTAGCACAAACTAAGCATAAACCTGTAGTATGGATACCAACAACTGATAACATACTTATATACATTTTTTTGTAAATACATAAACACCCAGACCAATACAAACGGACATGCACACAAATGTTTCTACTGCCCGGGGATCGAACCCGGAACCTTTGGTGTAATATAGGACGTCTGAACAATTACACCAAATGGGTCGTCATAATATTTCAATAAAGTGTGTACCAATCGAAGGTCCCCAATCTGAATGGATCTCCCCGATTCCCATACAGATTCACCACGGCCGTCCAACCAACAGTCCGCACTAACCTTCATTCTCGCCAAATTAACGTCCACCCACTATGGGAACTGTGTAGTTCACAAAAACATTCAGACACGGGCGTTTAGACACGCCAAGTTTGTGAAGGGTGACGGAAGGAGGGTGGCCTATGTGATAATTGTGTTACGAGATCATCTTCAAATAATTTATGATCGGAAATGTGACATCAGAGTAATAGGATAAGTGTTTTAAGTAATGTGTAGGTGCAGTGAAAAAATGTTGATAGTGTCTTCCTTTTATCATTTCAGACATAGGATATCATGAAGGAATTTCATAAAAAAGAACAATGGTTTATGATTTTTTACAGTATATATTATTTTTTCTCTCTCATAGTCCATCAATCATCATCATAGTCCACTATTGGAAATAGGTTTTTCTCATTTTGGGTTTCTTTCCTCAGATATACCGGTCCTCTGCTTTTCTGATTTATGAGTATATTTGCGGCCAATTAAAAAAACGATTTATTTTAAAATCATTATTTCAAACCTTGGACATCGACTGCTGGACATGGTCTCCTCCAATGCACTCTATATTTGCTGGTTTGAAAAGAAATGCGTCTAGCGGCTTTAATTAGGCTGATCAACTTGTATTGAAACTATTTTAAAATTATTAAATAATTTCATTACTGCTTATTATTTACATTATTTTATTTATTATTAATTATAATTATTATTAATTCATGTAAGAGATTACAATGAAGATAGATGTTTGAATCGTCAGTGTCATTATAAATATCGCAGGAAGCATTACCATGTTGAATGATGACTCTATCTTTCACCCTAAAATGAAATTAGTAACAGTACGCCATGTTAGCAATTTGCTATGGAAGCGAAACCTATTTAGCGAACCCATTATGAATTAACATTTTGACTGTGAGAATATTTTCTCGTTTTGTTTAACAACAAATTATTAGCTATAGTAAATCCAGCATGTAAAATAATACTTCGATTTTGATTGATACAAAAAAATAATAGGGCACGTGTCAATGTAACCCTAAAAATAATTATCTGCAATGGGATGGCACAGAGGTACAAGTAAAGGATACAACACAAAAAATATTTTTGTAATTTTATTTTATTTTTGATTTCTACTAGAATTTTAATTTGTTTATTTACAAAATAAATACTTAGTCTAATATTGCACATAGAGATTATACTTAATTAACAACAAGAATAAACTAAAACAGTAAAGTATTTAAAATCGACTTTGCTCAAAAATTACTATGCATTAATCGACACTTATTGCTTTAGGTATAACTGTGTTTTGAAAACAGTTTGAATATATTTGCATGATAAATTCATTTGTGGATAAGTGAGCCCCCATTGTGGGTGAAGAATTGCTTGCTTTTCTTATTGAAATTTTGCGTAGGGGACACGTCATCCATGTCCCCCTCTTTATCCTGATGAGCCGTCATGTGTCTAGTCAAATGGTGTCTTTCACGGAAACTTTCGTTGCACACAGGACATTTCAACTTTTCTTCTCTCTTTCTCCTGGTTGGATCAGCAGTTGTCTCACTTTTATGATGGGTGCGCATGTGGTACACTAAGTCGGATGTCATGCGAAAACTAACGCTGCATTTAGCGCACACATTCTGAGCTGGCAACGAAAATGCCGCCAAAGTTGGAGGCAAAAGTGTACTGAGAATAGCTGCAGCCGGATTTGCTATGAGAGGATTTACAGGTTCTCTCGAAGGCACTGGGAACTTCATGAATTCTGGATTTGGTGCTTGAAAGTTCTGCACTCCAAATGGATAAGAAGACCCAGCTTGAAGGTATGGTATTTCAGGTCTAAAAGGCAAAAAATTTAATTTATTTGCAGATGATTTTAGCTCCGTCTGCTTCTCTGCATATTCAGAGCTCTTCATTAATCCACCTCTGTGTTGCATGGTTCCTGGTTCTGGGTAGTTTGGTGAAGTGGATGGAATAGCCTGTGCTTTGAAGAAATTATTGCTGTTCAGTAAGTGTGCTGGGGTAAGTAAGTTGTTAAACCCGGGGCTTTTGCTAAAAGAACTGGTTGGAGGACTAGCCGCAGAAAGCGGAGGGCTAACAGAATTTTGGTACAGAAGATTATCTGGGCTTACAGACGGATTCGGTGATCTGAGGCTGTAATTTGACACTTTGGTAAACGCACTCTTAGGAGACATTTCTGACAGTTTATCAGTAAATCTATTCTCGTACCTCGCACGGGACTGCATGCTGATTAAGGTTGGGTCATCGAAAATTTTATTTTTGTACTCAGGCAAAAATTTTGGCTGTCTTGTAGCACTTTCATTTGAATTAGGACGACTCCTAGAGCGATCTGAGTTTTCCGAGTCACTGCAGTACGCAGATTTATTAGGATATTCATCAGTACCAACATCAATGTTTATATCTGAGCCAAAACCTGGAGATATATTATTATTCACTCGGATGCGATCTTCCTCTTGGTCCTTAGCATCCATTGTATTTTCGTTGGAGTATTCACTGTGTTTGTACATCTCAGATATTCTCTTCGGAGGTTGTTCCCATTCTTCATTATTAAATAATTGTTTGGAGACTCTCAGCTGCCGTTCCGGTTGCTTTTGCCGTATTTTATCATCAGGCATCATCAGAAATGCCACGTCGAAAGAACGCTTAGAAGCCTTGGCGGGATTCACTGTCGTGGAATGCATTTCGCTTTTTGTTATTTGCGATGTTCTTGCACTTTCGATGTTCAAATTCGTATCTTTTGAGTCAGGCGCTGCTTCTTTATAATTTTGATAATTATTTTGAACGTCCATTGTCATTGTTTGAACATTTAATTTGACGCGCACAAACTAAAACTTTTCACACTTATATCGCGGTGTTAGAGTAAAGACGCGTGCGTACAACCTGACGGCTATCTCGCGAATACGAGGGTAACATAAGGGAGGAAAATATATAAGTGGGGTTTGATCTACCCTTAACAGAGCCTTTGAAGTTGGTAGGCGTGGTTGTATCGGCCAATGAGCGTGAAGCGGGGGGCGTGGTCGAGTCTCGGCGCCCAATCGGTGGACCGTGAGCGATAGAGAGCAGGAGAGCTAAATCACCGGGTCAAGATAATAATAACTGCCGCGAATTGAGAGCGCATTGAGTTGCGGTAGGGTCAGCACGATAATACTGTGATTTTGAACACTTCTTTGGTGTAGTGTACCGTTAGCATATTTAAAATAAACTTCTTTTTTAAAATTATTTATCTTTTATGCTAATTTGTCGTACTAATGCAAAATCAAAACAATTATCATAAAATTTGTCTTTATTATTAAGATTTAAGCAGTCTTAAGTGTTCTTGCCACCGATAATGGTCTTTAATTTTTACACGATCTAAGAACTTAGAAAAGTTATTATAACATTAGTGTGTTTATAACATCTAAATAATAATATTTGATTTGTAGAAATCTTAAGTGTGCTGTATGTTAAAAGGTAGTTTAATACCAAAAGTAAAATGTAAATAGCAGAAGAAACATGCTCCATAAGTTACATAACATAAATACAACACTAAAAATTAAATCAGTTTCCAGTTAATATTAGTGTTCATTCACTTAATTAACTTCGTAAATAAATGCATATAAATGTGTTTTATTCGATTGCGTCATCTCAAATCTAAATGGTCCACGCACTTTTGTCATAACATTAAAAATATTTCCCAAAAAAACACAAACAAATTTTTAAAAAGATAATTGCATCAAGAAATAAATAAATATCTGCTAGATAGATCTTTGAGATCTATCTAGCAGATATTTATCAAAAACACAAAAATCATCCAAATAACTCAAACAAAGTTGCCTTAACAGCAAAAGTTTTTCCGCAATTATTTTTTATTTATTCCATACAAACATAACCGTTGAAAAACTCCGTCGATTATGAATGCTATAAATATGTTTTATATGTAGCATAAAAAATAATACGTCTCCCGTAGTGGGCCTAACCCTCGAGTGTATGGATGAGATTGCGAATAATGCTATTAACACAGACGCTTCTTCTCAAATTGATATCCTACTTTCCGAAGGTACACAAGAAATTCACCTTTATCGCTTGCAAAATATAGCTTATATTCGATTGCAAACAAATGTAGCTCATGCAACTGACTCACGTATAAGAAAGGCAACCTTGTCATATACAAGAGAAGGTTCAAATTAGTCCAGCAAGATTTTAGAGAAATAAAAAGTAGACCCAAATGAGTTCTGTTCGGTAGTCGGTAACGATAATAAGATAGGCCCAGACGTTAAAGGAAAGCCATTTGTCAGGTTTTAGCCATTTTTTTCGCCATTCGTTCGCACTCAATGAAAATCTGTTACATTTATTTTTCGGGGTTGCTAATGAGATTTTAAAGGGACCTTGGTTTTCATTAAACATTCGGTGTAAAGTAACTCAAACAAAAAAGATTATGCGATATAAATTCAATCAAAATATAAATTTCTGTATAATTAAATATGAAATAAAATTAGCTTATGATTCATTTTGAGAGTTAAAAATCAAGCATACTGTCGTCTATTAATACAGGCATGATCCCTAAAAAGTTATTTAAAATATAGGTGTTGACTGGGTTCAAAGATGCTTGCTCATTATGATATTCGTCATACTTAAATACCACAGAATATGGTAATAATTATATAAATTTACCATCTATTTGACAGATCTTAAGAAACAGTGCATAACCCTATGGAGGTAAAACTTGTTTGGAATTAGGGTGCATAATTTACTCTTAACTCTAAGAAAACCAAATGTATTAAGTTCACAATGCCTAATGTAAGGCAGGTAGATACTTTCATCACTTTGGATGAAGGACCCATGGAAGTAATAAATTCAACCGTTTTCCTGGGTATAAAATTAGACGCAAAATTGCAGTGGGGTCCCCATATTGCGGCTTTGGCAGGAAGGCTTAGTTCCGCTGCATATGCTGTAAGGAAGATAAGAAGTCTCACTGATATTGAGACTGCAAGACTTGTGTATTTTAGCTATTTTCACAGCGTGATGTCTTATGGTCTACTTTTGTGGGGGTCTGCTGCTGATCTACAAACAATTTTTGTATTGCAGAAAAGATCCATCCGTGCCATATACGGCCTTAAATCACGTGACTCACTAAGGGAATTATTTAAACAAATAAATATTTTAACATTACCGTCTCAGTACATTCTAGACTGCGTCATCTATGTACACAAAAATTTACATGTATTTTCAAAAAAGTCAGATAATCATAGTTTGAACACTAGGAACAAACACAAACTTGCCGTTCCAAATCTTAGATTGCATAAGGTTGGGAACTCATTTGTGGGATTAAGCATTAAAATATTTAATAAGCTACCACAAAATGTAATTGATTTACCCCTGCATAAGTTTAAGTCTCATGTAAAGTCTATTTTAATAAAAAAAGCTTACTATAGTGTTGAAGATTATATAAATGATAAAAACTCATGGACATGTTGATTTCCACGCCTGCACTACTTTTGTTTTTTTTTGTTGTCATCTATTTAAATTTATAAAACTTAACTGCTTAATAGTACTTTTGTAGATTATTATATTTTTACCAATATAATACGATAAAAATTGAAATATAATTTGCTTTATATAATTATTTTGATTACAAATGAATCTGTATTCAACAATTTTTTTGAAAAGAGTAACTACTGAGTTTCTTGCTGGTTTCTTCTCAGTGGAAAACTACCTCCCGAACCAGTGGTAGCTTCATTTGACATTCATAAGTGTTCTTTAAGGACCTAAACTGAATAAACACTTTTCATTTTCATTTTCATTTTACATTTAGGCTTTTCAGACAGTCGACTTTGTAAGAGTCTTCTTATGTGATTCTTTTGTTAATGATTAAGAATGTCTACCATTCTTAAAATCAAATATTCAATAGTAACAGAAAATTTAATCCACAGTCTTATCGTACACAATTGAAACCACCCGTTCAATCACATATGTCCCTGGGGAGACCGAATCTAATCTAGAAAGAATATTATCGAATGGCACTAACTAATCTGTCGCTCCTGACGGCGACAATTCTCAGGAGTGTGGAGCAATCAAAGTTGCAGATGCGGCCTCTGGCCAGTGGTCATCAGTCAAACGTCCTTTTGTTTGTAGTATTGTTCTAACTCGGTTTCGAGATCTGATTTATTTGTGAACTTGAAGACACGATAACTCAAATGCGCTAAATGAAAATTAAGTCTCAATAGTAACATTTTGCACTCATTCGATCTGTTTTATGGTAGGTTTTATTGGTAAAACATTTCATTTCATTATACAATTAACATTTTAAACCATTGTTTTTTTGTCCCGGAATACCAAATTTACAGTTTGATTAAAAAGTGACGTAATGTCAACTTTTATAATAAAAGACGGCAAAAGAATAGAATTAGGGGAAGGGTTTGTTTTGGTATTTTGGCCTCCGGTAGCCTCAGTCAGTGAAACTATGCAAAGCGATGTTTTACGCCAGTTTTTATGAAGTCGTGGTATCACACAGGAGTAGCCGGTATAACCATGTCGAAACATGGCTTTTCCATACTTAAAACAGTAGAACACGTAATTCCCGATGCATGATTGAAAGAAATCTCTTATAAGTACCCTCTACATTACCCTGATTCAGTACCAAAAGACTTATACCCAGTAATTTTATGACTATAGTACCCTTTTACCAAAACACTGAAGTACAAAATACTCCCATTTCACAGTCGATATCTGGCATTGTCAGACATAGTCATCCGCACTGGAAGCAGATAGCTGACGATAGGTAAGATTGGTGAAAGTTTGTGTCAGAGGACAAGATCTACCTCGGATCATTGAGCCTGCGCAGTAAGTATATCTGGCACTGCGATAGACGCACGTCAAATTAGCTTCCCAAAAACCAAATAATTACAAGATATTACTGCACACAGGTGCAAGTTATCGTTCCGTCAACGCTGCGTGCGGTTGTTTACACAGTGCATCGAAGTTGTGATGTGAATGACTTTGTTATCCTCACAAATATGATTTCATGGAAGTGGGAGGTTAAGGAGACAAAAAGTAGCCTTTTTCACTCTCCATCCCTTCAACTATCTCCAATAAAAAAACGACAAATCCTAAAACAGAAAGACGGACAAACAGACACACTTCCACATTTACAATACAAGTTTTGGATACACAAGTTAATTTGAACACGACGAAAAATATAATTCAGTTCACTATCAAACCATAACACCCTCCTCACAGACACGTGTGTCGTGATCCTATACACGTGTAGCCAATTACTTAGTATCGATATCAGCGATTGATTTAATACAAGGGTTGCTACAAAACAAGATAAGTTGGGTTTGATGATTTGATTTATAATAAATTGGCAGATTTTTGATGTTCTTTGCAACCTTATGAATTCTGTTTGTTTTTTATTTTTAATTTGGGAGTCTAAAACAGCGGTAATGGTTTTCTATGTGTGTTTTTTTTATTGAGCAAAATTTACCATAATCTGCAAACCTGTTTTGCTAGATGAAATAAGGTCAGGTGAGATTTTCTTAATTAACTACCCCACGATCGAATTGTCTTAGGCCCGTAGTCTAGAACAAGACTTAAGCGTAGATCTTCGTAGTAAGTAGAGTGAGAATGGGATAGCGCTCTATACGATAATCCAAGCGTCGAGTCGTACGATGGTAAAACGGTGACATCGGCAATGCCTTATCAATAGTTCCTTGGAGCACTCACCGTAAAACAGCCTATAAAATACACAAAGAGAGCTAAAGTCTCTCCGGAATTCCAAAGACTCCAAATCTGATTGTGAAGTTAAGATCAACGTTAAGTCTCGTTCTAGAATACGGGCTTTAATTTTTCGAATAACTAGTAACTCCTTTATACGTGCACTTATTTTTCTTCAATTATTCCCTGTGAACTAAAACAGGGATATAAAAACATTGAACTAGCAAAGGATAAAATAATATGTCTGTTTCTTCGTAGATTCATCAATCTAACAACACAGACGTGTCTCCGTGACGTCTTATTAACTGTAGCGACACTAGCGACAAATGCTTCAGCAACGCCGAAGGGCCAATTGGCATGTACCGATTGATCGATGGCATTGGTACTTACACTGGACGTGTCATGTGACATTCGATCTTATTGTACTGTTTAAAGATTACATAATTGTATGTCAAGTGTTTCACCTATTTTTGCCACCATAGTCGTCATGCTTTTAATAAACAAAAAGATATGTTTAATTCTGGCCAAAGGTAAACCACATTAGTTAGTTGGCAAAAATGACCGACGAATAATAGACTCATGGCAGCATTAGAGCAAGACATTTGCCACTTAAGAATACTTATAAAACCGACTTCTTCAGCAAAGTTATTAGAAATAATACCAGATGATGACTTCTTCAGCAGAGTTAGAAATAATATTTATGATTTATTGAACAACTATTGACTTACATGCCACAACAATGGTTGATTTCGCAAACACATCAGCACCTGTACCCATATTAAAATATGCTTAACGGACAATACAGAATAGAAGACTAATACCGATCTACCATATGGTGTTCAGAACACCAACAATAGCCGATAATACATCGACATGGACTGCAATCATCCCCTTTATACTTTCAATAATGTGCTCTCCGAGATCAGTCACCCCTTTAATTGTCAAAATCGCATTGAAATCTGTAGACACATCATTTTCAACTTTACTGCTATGGGTTTTGAATGTAATATCATTTGTTCTTTCTATTGTACGTACAAGTTCGTTTATTGTAGTTTTGGCGCGTTTAAAACTTATCCTGATAGTCTCTGGCAATCCTATAAAACTGGTATTTCTTTAAATATAACCTTTATTGTCGTGTGTAGAACGTTTATTTTCTACTGTTATTTGATGAATTAAAATCAGCATTTGATTTTATGAGGTTTCATCCTTATTTTCAGCGACATAAGACTGAAATTTTAATGCTTACGCAAAGGACAGTGGAAACGTTTAATCGCGAGGCATTAACTAGGATTCGGAGCGCACTTGTTTATGAATTTTTAGACCATATGGTGTAAAAGCCGCTTCGGACAATGCACCCTCATGGTGGTACCCCATTACCATATGGGACGCGTTAAATGCATTTTCAAAAGAATCGTATGCGATGACCTCAAAAACGGATGGATCAATAAATAACCGAGTTTATTTAATATCAATTCTATGTCATTTAAAATGTTATTTAGGACAACTAAGTAAAAAAGTAGTTTCATGATCCTGTAGATTTAAAGTTTAAGTATGGGATAATGTGATATTTTCAGCATAAATTTATGTACCTTTTTAAGACTGAATAAGAATTTTCGATAGTTCACTATAATAATCTAGTCCTTTTGAAACGGTTTTGTAACAGTCGAAGAAATAGTTAAATCATTTCTACAGGGTACAATTTATTAAAATTATTGTCTAGAAGTAAAGGACAAGTTCTATTAATTTAATCTTATCTTAAAACATATATTTTATTTCTATTTATGAAGTGGTAACAATTTTCATCAGCATTCGTGCAAATAAACATTTGCACAACGCTTCGCAATAATGCTTATTGTATAGGCTAACAAATGTGGTATACAGCGATTGTGCGATTTGATATTATACCTTTGGAAATATATTTAGCTTCCGTTCGTTGTTCATGATTAAACAAGAGCTATAATTTAACGAAATTCATTACACTCGTCAATTGTAACCTAGAATTTTTATAAAATTACCATATTTCAATTTCAAAACAATGATCGTGTCTTTACTTGTGATAATACAAAGTTAGAAGATATTATTATGATATAATTAAAAAATAGATAAGTATTAATTGAAATGTTGCACTTCTTAGGAGGGACTAAATGCACATGAAAACCATGCGATGCAATAAAAAAACTAGCTGATCCCGGTAAACTTTTTCCGCATTAAAATTAATAAATGGACTAATTTTAACGTATGTCTCATGCATGACATGGAGTGGTATAATATATTCTGTTTTCAAACAACTTTCCTACTAATTTTCCGCTAAATCGGTTCAGCTGTTTTTAAGTTAATATTTTTATTTAAATTAGATGTTCTGCTCGTATAGATATTTTGAGTTATAGATCTCAATATTTTTGTTAAACAAAAATATATTACCCAACGTAAATTCAATGATTAAAACTGTTCAGTTCTCTTATAGCAAACTAAGGAACATATGCGATAGTGGTCTCCTGCCATCTGATCATTATAATGGTCACGTCCCCCACGACAGAAGTAAGTTATCAATGCATTGTAATCAGATGCTCTACTTTGATGTCGGTTTGAGGAGAACGGTAATTTATGGGTATGATAGATGGAACTTGTCAATAATGGTTAAAGTGCGTTCATTAGTTTCTGGATTTTTCAATTTGGAAGCATTTTTTTGTGTATATTGTAGGTTGTTAGATTTTATAAGTTTTCATAAAAAAATATTTAATTAAACTTTACATTTAAAACATTTTATATCAAAAGTTTTATGATATGAATGTACATATAATACATTTTTATTGTTATTGACAAAGCTCCTATTTATTTGGATCTTAAACCGCACTTTTTAAGCAGTCAACATCTATGGACCCTCCAATGTAATTTGATGAACATTTATATGCCATATGTACGTTTGGGCTTTAGACCCTTCTCTAGGGACTTTGGCC
Organism: Leucinodes orbonalis; assembly: GCA_019425675.1. Taxonomy (NCBI): domain Eukaryota; kingdom Metazoa; phylum Arthropoda; class Insecta; order Lepidoptera; family Crambidae; genus Leucinodes; species Leucinodes orbonalis. The sequence goes on from PQWD01000952.1 coordinate 20,172, forward strand.
CTCTGGTAATGAAACTATGGAATTGGCAATGGCATTTATAAATGTTGGTTATAGTTCTAAAATGAGCACAATAGCAAAATGTTTGCTTAGTGATAAAAGATACTATTCCGTTAAAATTTTACTAGGTAGTAGACTCGCTACTGATTCGTCTAGGTAGGTACCACCGCAATGCCAGGTATCGTCCCACGAAATAGAAGTGTTATGAACTTTTATGTTGCGGGATGAGGGCACTGTAGCTAATAAGTTTAAAAGACCTTACATATTCTGGGCGCAGGGTGGCATTGATGGAGAATAATTACTGTCTATCAGTTTTTTTCCCTCAATGCCACTCTGTTCAGGTAAGGTCTGTGAGCGTCATGACCGTCCTGTACATTCTATAACGTAAAAAAACCATTGCTTATCTATTTTAACGATTTCATGTTTAAGTATCGTCCAAGGTTTATGAAACAATGAAATTTCGGCTCCCGTGAGATAAATAAATAAATAAATATCCACCGACATTCACACAGCGCCATCTAGCCCCAAGTTAAGCGTGAAGCCTGTATTATGGGTACTAAACAACGGATAAATATACTTGAATACATTTTTTTTCGTAAATACATACATATCATACATAGAAAACACCCAGACCATTACAAACAGACATGTTCATGCACACAAATGTTTGTACTGCCCGGGGATCGAACCCGGAACCCTTGGTGTTGCAGCCGACCTCTCAACCGCAACACCAAATGGGTCGTCAACCAAATAAATTGAGATATGAACAAAAAATATATGAGATCATATCGCAAATATTTGATAATTATCATAGTTTTGGAACACGATACACACTTCAATAATTAACAGCTAAAACTGAAGTTGGGCTCCCGATAATTTTGAATTTTATTTTTATCAATACTAACAAGTTTCTGATGAATTATTCTACGGTACTGTTATAGTAAACAGAAAATGTATATGAAAACAAGCAACGCCAGAACTACTTCGTTTGCTGACTAAAAAACCGCACTCACCCTACTCACGATCTGATGCCATATGCCGCGAAAAATTCTGCTGTAATTGCATTAAGTTACCCTAAGTGCAGGCTTTTAATTACGCAGCTCCACTTAGACATATGTGGTGCGGGGCTGCATAAGGATCGTATGATTGTGGGGCATCAAACTTGACGTTTTGTTCAGAATCGAATCAATTGCAGGAAGAATACGGAAATAATTTAAGCAAAATCAGACGATACTTATATGGGTAATCTGATCAGAGTTTGCGCTCCGATTGCTGGTAGGTTTAAAAATACGACCCATTTGGTGTAGCGGTTGAGACGTCGGCTGCTACACCAAGGGTTCCGGGTTCAATCCCTGGACAGTATCAACATTTGTGTGCATGAAAATATCTGTTTGTAATGGTCTGGGTGTTTTCTATGTACAATATGTATGTATTTAGAAAAAAATGTATATTAGTATGTTTATCAGTTGTTTAGTACCCGTAATACAAGGTTCACGCTTAACTTGCTGCTAGATGGCGCTGTGTGAATGTCAGTGGATATTTATTAATATTTATTTTATTGTGTATTTTTGTTGCTTTTGTGAACTGAGAATGTCTCGGCTCATTGTACCACGCACAAAGCGTTGACAAGTTTTGTTACAAAATTATTATTAAATGTGCAATTTTTAGGGTTCCGTACCTCAAAAGGAAAAAACGGAACCCTTATAGGATCACTTTGTTGTCCGTTTGTCCGTCCGTCCGTCCGTCTGTCAAGACCCTTTTCTCAGAACGCGTGGAGGTATGAAGCTGAAATTTATATCAATTACTCAAGTCTACTGTCCCTTGAAGCTGTGAAAAATCAAACTTCTAAACCAACGCAATCAAAAGATACAGCCGTTTATGCCGCAAATTTTCGACACTTGCAAGGGAATCAAAACCTACAGGTGCTTCCCGTGAACTCAGAATCTTGAAATTTGGTACGAAGCAACGTCTTATAGCATAGATAAAGGAAAAATTACGAAACCATAAATTTTTATTTCATCACATAATATATATTTTTTTTAATAATTTGAACTTACTACCCATTTCCTCATAAACGCGTAGAGGTATTAATTGAATTCATACAAATACTCAGGTCTATAATACCTTTAAGTTGTAATAAAATCAACTTCTATGTCAACGCAATCAAAAGAAACAGCAATTTAAGCTGCATATTTGAAACTCGCAAGTACTCGCAAGGGAATCAAAACCTAAAGGGTACTACCAGTCGACCTAGAATCTTGAATTTGGCATGAAGCAACGCTTTATAGCAACACTAAAGGAAAAATTCGCGAAAACCTTAAATTTTAGTTACATTACAATATAAATTTATTTTTATAAAACTTTCGCAAGTCTGCTGCAAGGCTAGTATAAGTGTTTCAAGTTATATTTGATAAAGTATTGTTATATAAATAAAGGATCTACTTAAACGATAAAAGATCTTTGTCTTTAATTTATGCTCCTCCATCTTTCCCACGTATGTTATGAATTTCATTTTGCAATAAAAATACCATAGTTTGACGATTGTCGTATGAACGAACTTTGTAAACCTTGCAGGTTTGTACGGAACCCTCGGTGCGCGAGTCCGACTCACACTTGGCCGGTTTTTAAATTGGTTTCGGTTACCGTCTGTGCGCAGCGATATATGGCCACCTTAAAGGTGAACAAATCATCTCAAGAATGATGTGGCTAGCAGCTGAATGTATGAAGATTTTGGCCGGAAAAAAGTCAAAGCATCAAAAATCCTTATTTTATACATAAAACCAAAATTGTAAGTTGAAAAGAATCTATTCTGATTCCAAATATTTACAAAAAAAATAAATAAAAAACAAAGAAAAGATCTCAAACTCCTGACCCGAGCTGTATGCAAATTGGGAACAATATGAGCGTGAAATACGGGTCTCCAGGATCCTGCCGACAAAAAGAGGAACAAACAAATGAACAGAAAAACTCCTTGGAACCTAAAGTAAGCGGACGCAATGCAGGAAGTGTCGGCTCCAACAAGCCCCATTGTGCTCGCTGGGTTTCTTTTTAATATTTTTACTATGAATTAATTACCTGCCTGATTTTTCTTTGGGTATATTCCCATTGTCTTATTTTGTTTCAGGTGGATTTTGAAATATGGGGATGGAGGGACATCCTTAATTTTTCCTTAATGGCAGTAACTTATTTGTCTTTGTTTTCAAGTTTTTTGTTTGTTTTTTTCAGTCGGATAATACTTTACAATGGAAGGTTTAATAAGTTAAACAAAGTATGCCCTAAGTTTTGCGGTATTTAATTTAAAGTGTCCTGTGAAGCACGTAATTATCTTTCTTTTCAGATAATTGGAGGTTTAACTTACAATGTACAAATAAACATATAAAAAATGCACTTTGTTGATTGTAGGTACTGTGTGTTAACTCACACAAGTTACCAGGAACCCACAACTTCTGGATCAAGCAGCGATCTGAAATTAAATGACTTGACGATGAGAAAATTAGCATTCTAGGTGCCTATTATATGTTATGCGATTGTATAATGCGATTATCATTATTTAAAAAATAAATATTTAAAGCCCTATTTTTTCATACCACAACTTCTTTGCTTATTAATTTTTCACCTTATAAATATTTCGTAACCGAATCATAAAGTCAAATGTTTTGTTTGAATTTTTAATTTTCATATATCGGCTTGCCTTGCTTTGAAGCTCCTCAATGATTAAAGTGCTTCTCATTGGGTAGCGGTTTCTCCAAAAGCTGCAATGAAAGTTGTAGTTGCAAAAACTATAATTTGACATAAGGTTGACATTGGTTTCAATGACCTAGGAGGTGAAATCAAATAAATATTGCTTATTGTTTTTACCAACAACAAAGAGTAATAATACACGACTAATAGAGTAATAAATAATACCGCAACGGATCATATGGCCACTTTGATGTTTGGCATCATTCGCAAGGCAAACTCAGTATCTTTTTGAGAAGCTCATTTGGGCTCAAGACCGAAGAAAGTACGCACAGAGAGCTTGCACCTACACCTTTGAAACTGCGCATCGTACTACAGCGTTCCGGGGATCCTTTAGGTCGCTGCGTCACGATGCTGGAATGATCTTCCGCTTCCCATGCCAGTTCACGCATTAACGTTCACGAACGGCTGCCTCATTAAGATTTAACCTAAAGAATCTTTATCTCTCACTTCAGAAATCACACAAACAGAACCTTGATGCTCATTAATGTGATGTGCGTTTTGCTTTGCCTTATTGTTTGGGTTGAACAGGGATGGCAGTGGTTACATTTATGTTTACTTTGTAGGCAGTTATCGATTTGCTTGCAAAATATCTACCTGTCGCTTTAGAATATTATTTTTAATAATTTCTTAGTGTATGAGTAGTTAAATGTATATTTGTGGGTACGCATATAATTATTGGATTTATGAATGTGTATGTAAATCTAATTATCAATTAGTTTAAATGATGTTATAACGTAGATATAGAGATGTGATAACGCATAATATATTATTGAATTGTATGTTTTAAATTAGTATTGAATTGTGTGTTTTTTATGTGTAATTTATATATGTTGACGTCACTCAAGCTCTGCCAGAATATCAGGGTTAGCGTGATTCCCAAATTATCATGCTAGCATTCACTGAGGCAGGGACCTTTTGGCCTTATTTATTACTTCCATCGTATCATGAGTCTAATTAATATTATTAACTTTTTTCTTGTATTTATAATTTTATATTTAAAATTTTTGTATTTATTATGTACGTATTTAAAAAGGTCAATAAATAATTTTCTTTCTTTCTTTCAATGCCAAATGGGTCGTCGAATAAATACACTACGTTGCAACAACTGATGCTGGAATTTTATTTATTTATTATGGATATTAAACAGCATATTAATGATACATTAAAACAAGCAACATAAATATTACACTGTGCCATAAGACTTTCCACGATAAAATATTACAAGGGTAAAAGTTGAATAAACTGTTTCCTTTTGTTACAATACTAGAAAAATTCCACGAGATTGAAAATCAAAATAATACTAAAAAAAAACAACAAATACAATTTGACATTTTTAAAGATTTGAATTTACGACGGCGTATACTTAAATTTAAATCTAATTTTATAGAGTACTTCGATTCAAGGTTTAAAATTGACAAATATCATATTTCACAGTCATGCACAAAGTCAATAAATATATGCATATATTTACCGAAATTGAAAAAAACATGTGCCATTTTATGATTTCAGAGCGCTTATATCAAACGGGAATCTGTGAAATCTAAAAAATAACCCTCAAATGAACGGTGGCTCATTCCGTATTCCGGAACCAGCGATCCCGTCTGCCCTCGATGATTTATGAACAATTTTTTGTTGATTTTCCTCGGCTCTAGCCGCAGCCAAGATTCTTTCTTCAGAGGCATGCCAACAGCGTTATATGCGAGAGCATATTGATAATGGGGATATGATTAATTCGACATTTTTGGCAGCGTGCTTTTTAATACTTGCCAGTATGTAAGTTTGCAAAATTTTTAGTTGAAAATGTTTGAAATACATTTGAGGCTCGTTGAAACTGATTAAAATAGTTTTAAGTTCCAAATAACTCATCATCATTATTACAGTCTAATTTTCGCAAGCTGCTTAAATTTATCTGTACAAATTGTATTTTCAATGACTTTCCTAGAATATAAAACATCGATAATGTTTAGGAGATTTACATAAATTTTCAGATTATAATTACTCATTTTCAAATTATTCATTAGAGCGTCGGTGGCTCAATGGTGTGGACTGTCGCCTTCCTACCGGGAGGGCTGAGGTTCAAATCCCGACACGTACCAATGTGTTTTCGAATTTTCGAAAATATATGTACGTTATCCGATGCTCTTACGGTGAATGAAAACATCGTGAGGAAACCTTCATGCACGCCTGCGAAGAGATTCAAAGGTTGCTTGTGAAGTCGTCCAATCCGCACTGGGCCCGAGTGGACGAATATGGCCTAATCACCCTATACGGGTAGGCTCGTGCCCCTCGGTGGGGACGTTTAATGAGCTGATGATGATGATGAAATTATTCATTAAGCCAAGTATTTCGTTCCCGATTAGGTAGCTAAGTAAATTACTCTTATAGTGTTAAACATGAATGTTTTCATTGTTCAAAATCTGAAAAGCACATTTAAATCACCGTCGTCGCCCGAAAACCATTATTCCAATGTTAAATATCTCAATTTGACCTAACAGCCGTGTCGGGCCTTTATTACCCAGTGCTGGTTTGAAGGGTTAATTCGATGGCATGTTTCCCTCTGACTTGGCCCCAGTAATATATAGGTGTTTTTATAATGGATTTCGGTCTTTTAAAGTTTATTCACTTCGTTATTTCTCTTGGTTTGAGTAAAAGGTATATATAGGTTTACATCTTATATACCCGCAATTGAAGAATCTTTAGGAGAATTTAATTAATAAATTTTCTATTGTGTCTCGATTCGTCACAATTGAATGCTTTTACGTAATGTACGTGAGCGTCGGTGGCTCAATGGTGTGGACTGTCGCCTTCCTACTGGGAGGGCTGAGGTTCAAATCCCGACACGTACAATGTGTTTTAGAATTTTCTAAAATATATGTACGTTATCCGACGCTCTTACGGTGAAGGAAAACATCGTGAGGAAACCTACATGCACGCCTGCGAAGAGATTCGAAGGTTGTATGTGAAGTCGTCCAATACGCACTGGGCCCGCGTGGACGACTAAGGCCTAATCACCCTATACGGGTAGGCTCGTCCCCACCGGGACGTTTATGAGCTGATGATGATGACGTAATGTAATGTGAAACAAAGAAAATATTTAATGGCCACATACAAAATAACAAAAGTTTTCAAATTAATGAATATCGTAGTGTTAAGCTCATTCTGTTGTCGATTGTGTAAATTAAACAATAATTATAATTAGGGAGTAGATAGGTGTCCGAAATATTAATAAATATCCACTGACATTCACACAGCGCTATGTAGCTCCAAACTAAGCATTAGCATTATGGATACTAAACAACGGATAAACTTACTTATATCCTTTTTTGTTAATACATACATATTATACATAGAATGGGAATATAAATATACTATTCCATGTACCTCTATGCTTTAGAAGGCACGTAAAGCGCGTCGCGTGTTGGTTACGGCTTTTCTCCCCATGACCCTGTTATGAAAAAAGAAAGACGATGCAGTTTGACATTCGCCACTCGTTGATAAATAACTTTACACAAGTAATGAGTTTCGAGCTTTGAATTCTTGATCTTGAATAAAACATGATCCGGAAACCCTAAAACCTTAAACCAGATTTAAAGAACACAAGATCCTAAAATAAGAAAACCTTAATTCAGACATCAGTTTTAAGTATCAAATATTATTTCCACCTAAAACACTCCCTGAATGAAACCGCGCAAGTAATCGCCGTTGGGAACCAGAGGAAACCTTTTGAGACAATTAAGCGACTTATAAAAACACGTCGAGCGAATTATCTTAATCTGCTTCCATATACCAACTGTCAAGTTCTTAGTGAAAAAAACTGGGGAAAAAGTCCCTGCTTATCTTACATCGCCTCCCCGCAACGGGAGATATTTAGCATAATGAGTGACATCTCTACAACGTTTAGCGAGAAGGAGACGGTTGAATGTGTTCAATTGAGAAGGGGGACGCAGCGCGTTTTCCAGAGAACAATATCCCAATCTTGTTTCTGGGCCATTTCCTTTAATTAGCAGTAGGACAGAAGACAATTTATTCGGTGCGTTATGTTGCTGATAGTGTGCAAGGTTCGGTATGCTTGTGAAGGGTTAATATTTATGACTGGCTGATAACAATGCAGATCATTTCTAGTGTTGTTCATACTGAAATCATAACCAAATAGAAAGGACAATACTTTGTTACTTAATACATTATCTTTAAAAACGGTTCTCAAGAAATAAAAAAGAATACATTTTTATTTTTCTCATTATTTTATTGGAGAATATTTTTTTTATGTTATGAAGTGAAGAGGACGGTTAGAGTGATCACCTGATAGTAAGTGATACGCCTGACCATGAATGACAAAGAGGCATTGAAGAAGACCAATAACTGATAGAATTAGTTGAAGAAATATAAATGTGTTTATATAAGACGAGGGCATCTTCACCATAAATCCTATTTGAGCCTGGTTTTCTAAACTAAGTAGATACTCGTACCAACTTTCTTCTTTTCGTACGTAACTAACTTCTTTTCTAATTAAATGTACAAATAAAAAAACGAGCACACAAACTCTTATCTACATTGGTTTAATATTATACGGATGAAAGCTCAGATAATACAACCCATAAACGAAAAGTTCCATGATCGCAATATTTCATCAGTCCTAAAAGTTTGAAAATACCATTCGAATGGATTCGATGAAATGTGTGGAAAGTTAACGCTTACTTTGGGACAGCAGATTTGAGCACCCGACTGTCGCAAAAGGTTAACTATCATTTCACACTTGTTTGATAATTTATAATCTTTATTTCAGGTAAGTTGCACCCATACAAACATTAATGAACCAAATAATAAAACGAAATCAGAAATCATACAAATATCATCAATACAATAATAAAAAATCCCAATTGTTGAAAAACATCAAGGTAGGTTTTAATCTAAATTAGTAGTAAAATAAATATGGATAATAATAAGGAAGTCAAAAAAAACACTGAATAAATTAGAATAACAATACAAATAGTCTAAAAATAACATACCTGTGGGGGGCAGGTATGTTACCTGTCAATATGTCAAAAATTTTCTAAATACAAAATTACTGTTCACGCACGAGACGCATGTTTATCGTTTGCCTTTGTTTTAAAATAATTCCTTTTAATTGATAAATTATTAATACAAGTTGACAACGCCCTTTTGCTAGTGAAGTTATATTCAATTTATTGTTGTAACTAAAATATAATATGATTCCTAATTCCAGTAAAATATTATTTCATATACAACGTTGAATGCTAGATACAGGGACTTAACTTTAACT